>BQNB010069898.1:0-33329 GCA_026074375.1 Tanacetum coccineum
TATAATGATGAAGATGTTGCAAAAAGTTCTACAGTTAAAATCTCGTTCTTTAAAATCAAGTTACAAGGTCTTAATAAGTTGTTGCTTTGAGTCATGATTCATCTTGAATCACGACTATGAAAATAAGTTGATCTATGGTTGAGTTGAAATGAGTACACACATTTAAATCATATATTCATGTTGGGAGTTAAAAGTTCACAAGTCATAAGTATGAGTGCTTAGCATTTAGACTTATATTGACAAATGATCTTGTTTAATTGCTTGGTTTGGAACTAGTGAAAAATCGGGGACGATGAATTTATCCGACAGGACATCCATAGATTATTCTATGGTCGTTTCTCATTCTATGATCCCAGTGTAAATAAAGGAAGTCAAACAGGAAGTCAAGAAAAGAAAAATCCAAAAATATTAGGGATAGTTAGTGTACAAATAAAAAATGGTGAAAACGGGACTTGTCGAAGCTTTTGATTCTTTAGTTTCCCTTGACGAACACTTTGCTACTTTTCAAAGTTATTAGTCGAGGGGGATTGAGATTCTTAGTTTTCGTAAATGCTTACTTCATAGCATTGCGTGAGGACACGGCAATACCTTAGTATGGGGGATTTTGGTATGTGCTTAATTACACATACCTTTTACCTTTAAAAACGAGCTAAAATAACCAAAAACGGACTTAAAATGCCAAATATATGCTTGTTTTGCTAATTGTATTGTGCAGGAACGGATAACTAAGAAAAGGACGAAAAACAAAGCCAAAACGACAAAACCGGACTCGGAATGGAAAAGACTGTGAAAGACAAAGCCAAATCGAAGCCGAAAAGTCAATCAAGTCAAAAAGTCAACAGAAAAGTCAACTGGTCAAAGTCAAAGTCAACCCAAGTCAACCCCGAAGCCAAAAAAGTCAAAAAGTCAAGAAATATACGTTTAAGGGTTGAAATTGCCAAAACCCTAAACTAATATTTATAAGAGGAAAAGGGAGAAAAGAAGAGAGGGGCCAAACTGCCATTTAAGCAAAGTAACAAGTGGGGGGGCAAAACTGCCAACTCCCCACACTTCAACACAAGGACTGAATGTTTTTCAAGAGTTATATAACTCTGGGGACTTGTTTTGCCAAGTCCCCAAAAGTTATATAACCACAAGGACGAAGGGTGCAAAGTACATATAGACCATCAAGGACAACTTTGCCATAAAACACCAACTCTACACACTGTTAATAAATCAAACAAACTTTCCCGCCCTTGTTTTCCCCCCAAACACAATCACGGGTTTGTTAACCCACTTTTACCCTGTGTTTCTTCTCCACCACCATGGATACCCACCTCCCCCCTCCTCCACTAACTTTCCCAGCTGTGAGATTGCCAAGTTGGCAATCCCACACCTCCCAAGGCCTTATTCGACCACCAAGATTGATTTTCGGGGATTGAAGGGTCAAGATTAGAGGGTGTGAACACTCTCACACAACAAACACATCCCTTTTATGTGTGTACAAACAAGCACAACAGAGGAGAGAAGAAAGAAGACCTAGTTGCATTTTTTTTTGCTATAAAAGCCTTATAAGCCATTGTGGCAAATCATTCAGTTTTTAAGTCGTTTTTAGTGTAGTTTTTTTTAATATTTTTATTGTCTTTAAAGCTACTTCTTTTATGTAATTCCTAATTCCCAGGTTTTAATGAAAAGTTAAGCTAATTTTACTCAATAAGCCGTTAAATAAGCTCTTGAGCTTATTCTTGTTAATAAGCTCAAATTCAGTATAAAACTTGTTAAATCTCTTAAATACTGTTTTCATTTAAATTTAGTTGCACCAATGTTCAATTGAGTTGATTTTGTGAAGCTATTGAAGAAATAATCAAATATTAGCATATTTGAGCTTTTAGCTCAGGAAATAGAGGCTAGGTTAGCCACGCTTAGGAGTATTTCATTAAGCCACTCACGTCTACAAGAGTGGCTTGGTTCTAGACAACAAAAAGCCAGGATTTTCTCATCCCAATTTAACTTAGCTTAATTTTTAGCTCTAAGATATTAACTTATTAGCTTTTAATATTTGCAAAAACAATTTGTTTTAAACTGTTATTATATATGTGAATTTTCATTAGATTTAATGTGTGGTATTCCTCCATTCATTCTTTTAAATTCAGTCGTTAAAATAAAATAAGTATTAGTAAATCTAGTAGAGAAACTAGCATATTTTTCCCAATAAGCTAAGCAATTTTTTAGCTTAAATAGTTTTAAACCTAAGTTTTTTGTTTATTTTTTTTTTAATTTTTAAAAAAAAAAAAAATTTTTTTAAGTAAAAGGTGATAAAAAGTTTAAACTGATTTATCTTTAAATAGATTTGAAATCCCGCTTAGTTTTTGGCAAGCTTTAAAGTAAAGTGGTGTTTGACATAAGCCTTAAAATGGGTCAAAACAAAGTTACAGCATGGGTTAATGGTCCATAGGTTAGATTAAGGCTTAAGATATTAAAGCTTATTTAACTGTTTATAAGTCCCTTTAGTTATGAAAATTTGTTTTACAAGTTTTTATAACCCATTTCGTAGAACAGGAGGATTTTGAAAAAATCCCAAGTGCTTATTTAATTAAGCACTTGGATTTTGAGTGTTGTGTCAAGAAAAAAGTGTACATTTTGTGTGTTAAAACCAAGCTCTTCCGACTAAACCCTTGGTGTTTTGACTTGTTCAAGTCAAAAACCGACCAATGTTTCATAGTGCCACAGTTTTAACAAACCCCAAACACCTTTTTCATCATCAAAAATAAGCTAAGTAAAAAAGGATTTTAGAAGCTCAAATTTGTGCACAAGTTTTTAGCTAGGAAAACTAAATCTGTTTAAGCTTATCTTTCAATTTGAGCTTATTTGACACTTTTAACAAGCTGCAAATTAAGCCCAAAGTTTTTAAGCTAAAATCGTCCCCTGTGCCAAAAAGGGAGATTTTTAAGCCACTTTTTCTGACGTTTAAGACCAAGTTTAAGCTCAAGTTATTGCTAATTTTTTAAGAGCCTATGAAGCTCTTAAATAAGTCCCTTGAATTTCAGCTTTTGAAAAGCTTATTTGCTGGCTTATATTCTTAATCCCAAACTCCAGCCTTGACTGTTTTTTAGCTTAGGATTAGTAGAGGATTGCTTATGTTTTCAGTTGGCTTTTTACAGCTTATTTTGGTGTAGATTTTAAGTTCTTTAATGCTTATTAGGTTAGTTTAGGAGTATCTTAGCTTATTTGGCCTCTTCCCTAGTTTTTTTTTGTCCAAGTTAAGCCTTGTTTGCCTTTAAACCCTTTGTTTAAGTTTCTGTCCACATAAGCTTTTTACAGCTTATTAGGCCTTAAGCCTTTAGACTTTTAAGCTTATTTAGTTTAGTTTAAGTCTCCTTAGGCTTATATTGCCTTTGGCTTAGCTACTTCGACCCTAATCCAAAAAGACTTTAAGCAATTTAGCTCATAAGTCATTATAAGCTTTCCGTTAACTTTAAGCTGAATTTCAGCTTATTTAGTGCTTTTTCTCAAAAAGGTGTAGAAGACAAAGTTTGTAATCCCCACGATCTTAACAACTTTGTCTTCTTTGAGTTTTTCGAATAAAAAAGGGGAAGACACTTAGGCTCCGGGGTGAGCAAGATTGACCCCGGGACCAAGCGATACATCCACCTTAACCTCACACACTCTAACCACTGCGCCCTTTGGGGTCATTTTCGTTAAAGACTCAAGGGTCTGTGGTACTTAAAGGGTTTTTGGCTTTTAAGCCTATAAGCTTGTTCTGAGCTTTTTTTTTTTATATTTTTTTTTATTTTGGGGCTTATTCACTTCAGCTATTTTTGTTTCTTATTTTTCGTAGGAACTTTATAGAGTAAGTACACTATTTTGTGTAAAATATTTAAGAATTTTTAGTGACGTTTAATATAATAATGAAAGCTGAGTTTGATAAAATTTACTACCTCTTACCCGTCTCACCAACCTATTGTGTAGTCCTTCCTAAAGAAAGCTCATCATTAAGACTAAAAATCCAGACCTGATAAAAGTTTGCTGCATCTTGCCGGCTCACAACCGATGTTGCAGCCTTCTAAAAGGTCGATGGTTATAATTGCATAAAAATCTAAATAGTTAAATTAAATTAAGTAAATTGACTTCTTTTTGTTAAATTCAATATCATTTGCACTTTGACTATTCTATTTTATAAGCTATGAATATTCGGGAAACCTGAAGTTTTTTTTGAAACCTAAGGTCCGTGAGTCCCGATACTAGTCTCTGTGGGGTGTCAAAAGCCTGGTCACTTAGCCGTAAGGTTGGGATGTGCCGAGAGAACGAAATTCGCTACAGGGGATGATCTCGCCTTTAAACTCATTATTCTAAGGTGGAACGTAAAGCATAGTATGTTGCAAAAAGTTGATCCATGGTTGAAAGATTCATAATAGCCCACCTCACTAAAGATATAATAATTGTCGAGGTAAAAAAGTTCAACAAGTTTTGCAAATATGAGTTAGTATAAGCATCTTTACTGTATATTTAGCTATGAATTTGTTTTTAAAGCTTGTTTGTAACAAGTGAAAAGATGTGAACCGATGAATTTATCCTTTTTGGGGCATTCTCGGAATCGAAATTCATCTTGTTTTATGATCCCTAATAGTTATGGAAATAATGAAAGTCAATGCTCTAAATTAAAAAATCTATATATATATAAATATATATATATATATATATATATATATATATATATATATATATTATAACTAGTGATTTCTTTTTTTAGATTTTTTCCCACAAACGTCCTTTACTACTTTTATCAAAGGCTAGTGGGAAGTTTTTAAAGGTATTGGTTAATAAGTCATATAACATTGCATGATGAAACGCGAAATCGCTTAGTTTAGGAATTTTAATAAGTAGTGAAAACACATACCATTTTATATCGAAAATAGACCCAAAAAGAACGAAATTGTTGCTTTAAAAAAATGCTTGAATATTGCTTGTTTTGTCTTTGTGATTGTGTAGGTGCGGATAAAGCAAAAATCACAAGAAAACGGACAAAACCCAGGCAAACACGGACACGGGAACGAAAGAGCACGCAAAGAGCCGGGAGAATGCTATCAAAAGTGGTCAACTCAAGTCAACCTAAGTCAAATCACTAAATGACAAAAATCCCAAAATTACCAAACCAGTCCCTCATAATTCACCAAAATTCATAAAAGCCCTTAAAGCCCTAACGGTGTTAACTATTCCAATTAATATAAGTTAACACCCGTATCACTTATTCGATATAACAAATCCAACAAACAAGCCAGAGCCCATATACTTTAATATCCAATACCCGGCCCAAACCCAAAGTCAAACAAAACCTTACCCGGGTCAACGAAAATCAAACACAACCCTTTATAAAAGAGACAAAAAAATGCGGGAATGTTGGTTGTTACTATTCACCATCTTCAAGGTTTTACCCCAAGCTCAAATCAAGGGGAAAAGTTAAATTGACAGCATAGATGGGTAATTCAAGGGATAAGGTACTAATTGGCAGGATAAAACGTCACCCAAGCCCTCTTATTGGTGGAAACCCACAAAGGGAATGCCACATTAGATGCTAAGTAACACTCAATGAAAGAACTTACACTTGAATACACTTTGAAGAAGCCACAAACATGTTCACGAATCACGGGATACCACGCTGGCAATTCGAGTGAGCTAAGATATGATCTAACGGCCAAGATTAATCTTCTAATGATTGAAAGAATGAATGGCAGTGATTGATTGGAGCGTGTAACAGACCTGTAAACCTAAGGAAGCATCTCTAACGGGGGGCCACCCATTAAAGCCTCACACTCCTCTCCCAAAATCTCTCAAAGGCAATCTTTTTCCTTATTGCTAGGCCACTTCTCTCTCTTAGCTCACACACGGAGGGAGGTGAGACTAGCGCTCTCTCTGAGCTAGATTTTAAGGCGAGCTTACTCTCAAATACGGGGTAGTGGGGACACGGTGGAGGAGAAGACAGTAGCTTTTGTAACAGCTCACATGAGTGATGGAGGGTGAGTGAGCGAGGAGTGTTAACAATCTATATTCTATTGTGTTTATGTTTCTGTTTTAAGTTACATTGTAATATTGCACTTTTTGAAGTAATGAAAATCAATTTTGTCCTTGTTTCCAAATTTTTTTCATTGAAGATTTGAATCGCTCATAAGTTTGCTATTATCTGGAAATGTTGAGTGAGCGAGAGAGAGTCCTCGATCGTCGAGAGTGAGCTAGCATAGAGTGGAAAGGGGTAGGTGTGTATTTTTGGAATTCTTGTTCGACTTATCGATTTCAGTGTATTGTTATTATGTTGATAAGTGATGATGTTGGGGTGTGTGGTAGGTGATGTGGGTGAGAGTGTATGTAGTTTCTTGGTTGGTAGATTTTGTATTGTTGTAGTGAGTGAATGTTGTTTAGATTTGTGGGGGTGTGAAGATGTGGGGGTGGAGGTGGGGAAGGGTGGTACACACTCTTTAGGTTGGTTGAGGATGGTTGGGGTAGTAGGAGGGGTTGTAGTGGGTTTGAGGATGTGGTGTAGTGGAGGGGGAGGTGATTAGATATGGGGAGTTTTTTTTGTGAAGGTTGGGGATAATGAGATTGGAGGTGGTGGGGTTGGGGTGATGAGTGAAGGGAGGTGGTTGAGGTTTGAATGAGTAGAAGTAGAGATAGAGAGAGTAGCTAGAATTTTGATGTTTTTAAAATTTTTGTTGTCGGTGTGTGAGGGTGTAGAGTGAGTGTGTAGTGAGGGTGGGGGAGTTGGTTGATATTGTGAAGGTGGTTTGGGGATGGTGAGGTTGTTACATTTTGTGTGTAGTGTTGGGGATTTTGGTGGATTGGTTGGAGGTAATTTTGTTTTGGGGGGGGGTGTTTTGGGTAATTTTAGAGGTGAGGTGGGAGGGTAGGTGATGGGATGGGGTTGGGTTTTGGTGGGGTTTTGGGGATTTGGTTGGTTTTTTGTATGGTTAGGTATGGTGGTTGGGTTGTGTTATAGGTATGGGGGTGTGGGTATTGAGGGTAGGGGTTAATTGAAGGGGGTTGAGGGGGGGAGGTGGATAATATATCTATCTCATATTGGGTGATGGGAAGGTTTATAAGATGGGGATGGATAAATATGGGAGGAATTTGGATGATGTTGGTAGATGAAGGGTTGGGTAGGTGGGGTGTAGGTTGTTGGGAGGGGGTTTGGTTGTTAGTGTTAGGTTTGTTGTGTTTTGGGGGGTTTAGGTGTTATTGTTGAGAGGTGGATAGTGTTATTTTGAGTTGTTTTTGTTGTTTTTGAGATTTTAATTTTTGTGTATTGTGTGATTAGAGTTGGTGTGGGGTGAGGTTTTGTTGGTGAGGGTGTTTTGTTGGTTTTATTTTTGTGTTGTTTGGGGAATTTTGGTAGGGTAGGGGTAGGTGGATTGTGTAGTTGGGTGGGGGGGGGCAGAGTGTCGGGTTTAAATGGGGAGGTGGGTATGTGGGGTGTAATGGTTTGTGTGGACAAGTTGGGGGGGGGTGTTGGTTGCTGTTAGGTGCGATGTAGAGTATTGAATGAGGTTGAGGTTTAAGGGGATTTGTAGGGGGGGGGGTTTTGGTATGTTTTGGTGTGGGGATTGATGGTTGGTTGGATGACTGTGAGGGGGGAAGGTTTTAGGTAGGTTGTGTTCATATAGGAGGGATATTGAGGGGGTTGATAGAGAGAATTATGTATGTGTCTGAAGAGTGGTGAGAGTGATGTGTGGAGGGTATGGAGCGGTGTTGAGGAGAATACAAGGACAGTTATGTATGATTAATAATAGGGATTTTTTTTTTTTGTGGGAGAAGTGTTGTGATTTGTGAGAGAGATGAGAGATGTGTAGTAGCAGTGATGTGAGAAGAGTAGAGAATATGATGCATATGATCTTATAGTGTTGGGTTGTAGAGTTGGGATGATATAATAGAGTAGATGTTCAAGTTTGATGATCGTGTCATTATATGTTTTGTTGAGTAGTAATGTTTGGTTTGGGTTGTGTGGGTTTTTGGGGTGGGTATGGGTGAGGGGTTTGGGTTTGGGGGGGTTTGTGTGTTGTTGGTGTTGGGTTAGGATTTTTTTTTTTTTTTGGGGTGTTTGTATGGGGTGTGAGAAATATTTATAGTAGAGGACTTCTATGTGTTGTGTATGGATTGTTCATACTATTTGTAGATGTGTATAGTGTGTGTGATTAGGGTATATGGTGTGAAGAGTGGGAGTTGGTGGGGGAGAGTTTAGTGTGTATAGTGTTATATATAGTTGTTGGGTATAGATGATGTGTGTTAGGTGGGTGTGTTGTGGTTATGTGTGTGTATATTGTTTTTATATTTTGTGGGGTGTTTGTGGGTGAGTGTATGTGGGGTGGTTGTTGATTTGATAGAGGATGATTTGTTTGTGGATGTATAGTGTGATGGTATAGGAGGAGGTTATGGTGGGGGGTGGGTGATTGTGTTGGTTGTGTGGTGGTGAGTGGTGTGGGAGAGAGTTGGGGTGGGGGTGGTGGTTGTGTGTGGTTGTTGGTTGGTGGTGTGTGTGGTTGGAGTTTGGTGTGTGTTTTGTTGTTGGTTGGTTTTGTTTTGTGTTGTTGTTGTGGGGGGGGGTGGGGTGAGTGGGGTTGGTTGGGGGGGGGTTGTGTGGTGTGGGTGTGGGTGTGGGGGTGTGTTGTTGTGGTGTGGGGGATGGGTGGTAGGGGGTGTTTTTGTGGGGTTTGGGTGGGTATGAGGGGTTGGTGGTGGTTTGTGTTGTGTGTGATGTGATATGTGTTTGTGTTTGTAGGGTTTTTTTGGTGTTTGTTTTTTTTTTTTTTTGTTGTTTTGTGTGTTTGTTTGGTGTTTGGGTTAGATATGTTTGGTTTTTTAATGTTTGTTTTTTTGTGTTAGTTGTTTTTGGTTTTTTGTGGTATATATTTTTTAGTGGTTTTTATTTTTGTTTTTAGAGTTTGTTAATGTTTTATTATTTTGTTTAGTGGGGTATGTTATAAGAAATTTTGTTATAATTATTTTTAATTTTGTTTTTTAATATGTTTTTTAATTAGAATTATTATAAAATATGATTATTTTTAATTTTAGATTGATTTTTATTTTTTTTTGTAGGTTGAGAGAGAATAATTAATTTAGATTTTATAAATTAATTTTGTTTGTTAATTTTTATTAAGGTGTTAATTTAATGTTGTATCATGATTCTTATGTTAGTATGATTGAAAATAGTAAATAAATTAAAGAATAATTAACTGTAATTTTTAATTACAACTGAAAAATATTAATTGCAAAAATTCCGAGAATATATTATTAAATTATAGAATCTAGTTTTCATAATATTATCGTGAAGATATTATACGTGATTCACAGTTTTGACTTGCATGTATTCATATTAATTGCTTAAAGATTTACAAAAGTAGGAATAAAAAACATAAGACATATTTGAAATTTATGACAAGTTAAATTATTTGTGTAAAAAGTTGAATATAAACATTCAACATGATTCTAACAATCATCAAATTTAGAGACATAATTATCACCTCAACATATACAACTCAACAACAACTGAATTTATTGATATTAATTGTTCGAAAGCTAAGTATTAGATCTTATTTGGTTTCACAACCTCGCTCCTCCAAGAATATTCGCTACCTCAACACATCAAGTTCTTCAAGACTCATACGACAACTACAACAACACCAACACCTCAACCATATCAAAAATACAATTCCTCTCAAACTATACAAATTTTCCAAACACTTCACAAGATGTTGAAGAGCTCAAAACACAACAACATATTCAGCATCAACCTGCAACAATTGCTGACAATGTTCTAAATTCTATGTTTGATGAAAATATGTTTGTAAATCCTTTTGCTACTCCATCCATAAGTGCTGCTGAATCATCATCTTCACAATATGTGGATCCATCGAACATGTATACTTTCTATCAACCATACCCTCATAGAATATAAAATGCAAATGATCACCCTCAGAACAAGTGATAGGATAACCCTCACGACCACAGTCTGACAATAAATCAACTTACGATCCGACATGTGACATGTGCAATGAAAGCATTAACGGTACGCACATGGAACTGAAGAAAGTCAAAGAGGCCATGCACCCGACCCTGCCTGGAATGACTCCATCAATAAGAGGCTTCCACTCATTTAATAGGCATGAAGTATGTGTGTTATTTCCTCCTCCTGGAAACCATAAAACCTCTTACTATGAAATGGTTATTCAAAACAAGCATGAAGAAGAAAACACGGTCATCCAAACCAAGACACTCAAGTTTTTAGAGTGGTACCGCCAAGAGGCGGAATAGATTTTATAAAAGAATCCTTTCGCTCTCTTTTTGCTAGAATCGGAAGTTACCAGTGATATTTTTGCATAAGTTGCACACAAATCGTTCAATGTGTATCAAATGGACGTGAAAATTGCATTCTTGCATAGTACGCAAAAAGAAGACGTGTACGTGTGTACTACCAGAAAGGTGTTCACAATTTGATCGTCCAAGCCATGTCTACAAGTTAAAAAAGGCACTATATGGGTTAAAGAAAGCACCAAGAGCATGGTACGGCGAATTGTCAACATTTCTCCTACATAATCACTTCGTCAAAGGCACAATTGATCTAACGTTGTTTATAAGGCGCTTCGATGATGACATCTTAGTGGTACAAGTCTATGTTGATGATAATATCTTTAGATTTCAATCAACACATATAAGACCCCCTATGTATACCCAAACTATTTTCTGACCTCATGAAAATCTGCTTCTAAATGTCGATGATGGGGGAAATGACGTTTTTCCTTGGATTACAATTTAACCAATCCCCCCGTGGCATCTTTATAAACCAGTCCAACTACATGTTAGAAATCCTTAAAACATTATTGCCTAAGTACCTTCTCTGCCACTTAAGTCCCCTTTTTATCATGAACCGTCAGTTGCTAGTGTCGTGAGCGCGAGTGTTGTGGATAGATCTATCGGGATTGACAATCCCCACCTTTCCTTGGGTCACTAGTTTGATCAGGTGCATTTAACATTTGAGATATTACTTTCCAGGATGTTTGGCAGAACATCCTACTTTTATGGGGCATTCCAATCTCTTGATTGAAGTACGTTAAGGTTTCGGTGTCATGAGCTTAGTGCAATAATATATACTTAGACTTGGTGAATGTGTTTCCCTTGTCTACCTTACTTGTTTTGGACTTCGGAATACGTACTTAGTCCACCATTACTTCGATCTTGTGGTCCACTTTTAAATACTTCTTGATTTACTGAATCACTACTTGGATTTCGGATGGATTTCGGAAATAACACTTTTAAATGTTGTAACGCTACTTTTCTTCTGAAATATTTCTTAAATTATTTCAATACCGCGTTTTACTTAAACCTATGAATTCACCAACATTATTGTTGACGTTTTAGCATGTATTTTCAGGTTACAATTTTGCTAGTGGAGCCTTGGGAGCATTCGAGTCGCGCGGATATATATATTTTTGAAGGCTTGATAACTTGAGTACTATTTGAAAAACGTTTTGACAATGTTTTCTAATACATTATAAATGGAACCTGTGTAACTCTGACATTTTTACTAAATTGAATGTGACATTTTATAAAACGTCTCTTTTGAGGTCGTTTTCTGTGACTTGTGCGTTTGGACTATGAAGTAGCACCCCAATGTTACCATTCCGCTGCGTTGTCCTGATTTTTGGGGGTGTTACAGTTTCAAAGTCAATCCTTTCTTGTTCTTGTTCTGCCTTAAATCTATCTTCCTGTTCATCATTGAATCTAGCTTGTTCCTCCTCAAATACCTTCTTAGCTAATTCCTCATCAACACTCATTTGGACTTGAACCCTCTTCTTGATTTTCTTTGGAGGCTCAAACTCATGCATAATTGTTTTCCCTTTGTCTTTTACCTTTACACCAGCAGTACTATCCAATTCACTAGCAGTACTAATATCAACAGTACTAACTAATCTACTAGCAGTACTAACTCCACCACTGCTAGTACTAACTTCTCTTCTTCTTCTAGTGTAAGTGTGAACATTTTCAATACTTCTCCTTCTTCTAGATACATCTGTAAGAGCTGTAGCTACACTAAAAACTCCTAACTGCTCTTCAGGTTGATCACTAATCTGAGTTTCATCAAATCTCCCCTGATCTTCAGCATGTGGAGGAACTAAAGAAATTCCAACATCTAAGTCTAGTTCTTCAATCAAACTTCTCCCCTGATTGGAAGGATCCTTCTCAGCTTCCTCATCATCAGAGATGACAACTTTGGTTCTCCTCCTAGCTTGGCTTATCTTGATTGTCTGCTCTAACTTTTGATTAGTTTTTAAAAGCAGCATTGTAAGTCTATTTTGTTTTCTTTAATTCGGACTTTAAGCTTTCAACCTTCTTGGATAGTGAGGTACAAAGATCTGTCAATTCATTTAGTAATAAACTACCCTCATCACTTCCAAGTGAGTAAACACTTTGGAGAGGTGATTCATAAGGCATTAGAGCAGCCTCTTTAGTAACAAGTATGGGTTGGATAGATGGTGGTGTAGATGGTGGTTATGAGGTTAATGGATGTGCTTGGGGTGATAAGGATGGTGAAGATGTTATTTTGGAAGGAGATGACTCAAGTGCAATGAGCATGGTTGGAAATAGTGGAATGTCTACCCTAGAATATCCCTTGGAAGCCCGTTTCATATTACTGAACAGTTTTTGTCTAAGGGTAGGTGTAGGAAAGGTTCTTTTATGAGGTAAAAGCATTCTCTTGTGTTTGTTCAAAAAGATTTGAATGAATCTTGTATACATTAAAAACTTTGACCTACTATCTAAGTTCTTTACGCCTCAAAAATGAAGTTGGAAAAGTTAAAGGTACGGTTAGTTTCCAGAAAAATGATAGCAGTAGCTATATTACTACTAAACTGCTCCTAAGCAGTCTTCTTAGGACTCAAACAGTGGAGAATAGTATGAATGAATAATTTCAACTAAGGGGAAAAATGTCCCTTTTGAAAAGTTAGGCTATCAGAAGTGATTACATACCCCATGAGAGCCAGTTGCTCAAAAATTTCTAAAGTAGGTAGAGTTTTAAGACCTTCAGAATCCTCAAGCTTGAGATGTCTTCTAATGGAGGCCTCAGAAACAAATACCTTGACCTTCTTATCTATGGTAGCAGTGATTCTCCTGACTCTATCCTCATTTGTGCTCAAAGCAACAGTTTGCCAAAATTGTTCAATAAAAGAAACATAAAGGGTTAGGCATTCAGTGAGGGCATTCTTGATGTGACTTTCAGTTAGAAAATTAATGATTAGATGAAACCCCTCACTCCCTTCTGACTTCTCTAAGTATGCAACCATGTTGTGCTTGTCACAAAATTCCAAACTCGTCATTTGATGAATAAAAAGTGAATTAAGGTTCTGGGATATGTTCGTGGGAGAGAGTATAAGTGTTTGGTAGAGGTAATTGAGATAAGAGAGAGTTTTTAAGGTTTTATTATTTCACCGACTGAATAAGATTTATACTTATCTTGATGAAATCTTATGTTTATATAGAAAGATCATGAATTCTCCAATTAGTTAAACCTATAGACGAAGTAGTTGGCAGAAATTTCACAACGGCTATATTTAGAGAAGGAAAATATGTTATGGTGCAAACAGTACTAATGTTCACTTAGCAGTACTAATATTAGCCTAGCAGTACTAACTCTAAGCCCAGTAGTATTAAAATATGACTATCAGTACTAAGTAATGCGTAGCAGTACTAAGTAATGCCCATCAGTACTAATATTGAGATACCAATATTAACCTTAATTTCGTCGAAAGAGCATTACCATCACCAAATATTGACTCTCACAATCTCTCTTTCTGTTTTTAAGCTCATACAATATCTCTTAATTCTTTTTGCTCACCAGTTCACTCTTTCTGTTTTTATCACACAACTCTCTTTCTGTTTTTCAGCTCACTTAATCTCTCTATTCTTTTTCTTACCAATTCAGACAGTGTTGTACAATGTGCCATCAATTCCATTAGTTTCATGCTGTCCTCCCCACTTCTAAGTGTGTTAACTCTTGAGAGAGGTAGATCATTAGACTGTTTAGATGTAGTCTCAAACCTAGTTCGAGCACCTACATCCCTAATATGGTATCTTGACACCTGGGACCACTACCTGAACCAGTTCCCTAAGGATTTGGCTCATTAAGTGTTGCCATGGATTGGGTCCTATTGATGTTACCACTGTCCTGCTCTGCTTCTAAGCTAGAAGCAGTAGTGGCAGCCCTTTCCATTCTGTCATCCACTACTCCCTTAAGGACATCCTCATCACACAACCTGTTACAGGGTCCACTAGACTAGTAGTCTTGGTGTCCTGGCCTCTTTTGACATGCCTAGATGTTTTTTATTCTTTTTAAACCACTTTTGATATTACATGTCCTTTCAACTATTCTTGACTGCATATTGACATAAGTAGCCTCCCCTCAAACAATACTTCAGAGGTGAAGCATTCAACATTAGGTATTCAATATGCTTTACCTACAAGTGTTAGTCCAAAACCAAGAATACACAATCCAAAGTATTTGTTTTTGACAGTATTAATTATGACTAATAGTTTTAACATGCACTCTTAAGTATAACTAGCAGTACTAATGGATACAACTAACACTACTAATCCTTTATAAAACTTTACAAAGACATAAAGAGATTTAAACATTAAGGATTAAGCATTCCAATAATTGAGACCAAGTACTGAAACCTTCCTGCATCAAAACCTTTTTAAGAAGATCTACAACATTATGATCAGTATGAATTTTAACCATTTGAATTAACTTTTTAGCATTGCAATCTCTTATAAAATGATGTCTAATCTCTATATGTTTTGTTTTAGAATGTTGAACATGATTTTCAATAATGCAAATAGTACTGTATTATCAATGTAAATCATAGTATTCATGGAATTATACCCATAATCCAGCAATTGATTTTGAATCCAGAGTACTTGTCCACAAGCTATACGAGCAAAGCCACATATTAGCTTCAGTTGTCTGAGGTCGCTAACACATCATCTTTCTATCCCTGCCCATGATATCCCTGTTTCCTAAAAACTGACAACCTCTAGTTATTGATTTCCTATCTTGAGTTGCTCTACTTAGTCACTATAGTATAAGAAACTAGTTTCAAATGGAGATCCCTAGACGCCCACACCTCTCAGCGCACAGAACTCGCTCTCGCGCGCTCGCGCACACTCGCGCATATCTTTAAAAATTCTCTTTCAGCTAAGAGATGTGATGTTCTTTGGAGTAACTTGAATCATGGACATGCACATACTACAAACATGATATCTAGTCTAGATGTTGTAAGATACATCAAGGACCCAATCATAGATCTATAGAGATGTACATCAACATTATCAGCATCTCCATCTTTGACTAAAGGCTTTTCTAAATCAACTGGAGTAGAAGCAGACTTCACATCAGTGTAGTTGAATTTCTTCAAAATCTCATCTACATATTTATCTTGACTGATAAATATTCCATCTTTCTTCTGTTGTACTTGTAATCCTAGAAAGAAAGTAAGTTCTCCCATAGAACTCATCTGAAACTTATCCTTCATAAGCTTCTCAAATGCAGTACACAGCTCCTTGTTTGTAGAGCCAAAGATAATGTCATCAACATAAACCTGTACAAGCAAAATATCTCCTTTTTGTTTCTTGATAAACAATGTTTGATCTATCTTCCCTCTTTTAAACCCATTGCCCAAGAGATAGTTAGCCAAGGTTTCATACCACGCTCTTGGTGCTTGATGCAACCAATAAAGTGCCTTGACCACCTTGTAAACTTTGTCTGAATGGTCAGGATCTTTAAATCCTGGTGTTTGAGTAACATAAACCTCTTCCTCAATGGTTTCATATAAGAATGCACTCTTCACATCCATTTGATATACCAAAAAACCCATAAAAGAAGCATTGGCTAAAAACAATCTTATTACCTTAATTCTTGCCACAAGAGCAAAAACTTCTTCATAGTCTATACCTTCTTCTTATCTATGACCCTGTGCAACAAACCTTGCTTTATTCCTAATCACAATCCCTCTTTCATCTTTCTTGTTTCTGAAGACCCATTTTGTTCCAATGGCCCTCTTCTCTATAGGCAAATCCACAAGTATCCAAACTTGTTAGAGTTAAAATTGCAGAAGCTCTTCCTGCATTGCTTCCACCCAAGATGAATCGGATAGAGCTTTAGCAATGCTTGTGGGTTCAATCTGTGATAAGAAATAAGCATATAAATAAGTATTTAGAGTGTTATGTGTTTTCTGTTCATATACAGCACTGAGAAACTCTTGTTTAGAAGTAGGTTTTAACATTCTTCTTATCTGAATAGTTAAATGCACTTCACCAATCACATTGTCAATTGGATGATCTTTATGAATTCTTGTATTGGGAGTGGTTGGAACAATATAGGAATTTGTAATGTTCCCCAAATTAACTTCTGGTTCTTCTTCAGTGTTGTCTTCTTCATTTGGACTATGCATACTAAACTGATGGACCCAACAACATAAGATCAAGACTACCAGTATTACCATCAGGACTGGCAGTATTAACTTGTTGCCCAACAACATGAACATCTTTAGAAATGCTATCATCTAAAAACCTTTCTTGTTTAGCATTCTCATTATTTAGTCCATCTTCATCCTGCTTTTAAGCATCATCAGCAGTTTTTGGTTTACCATTATCAACATTCTCTGTAGGTGAATCAAAGTATGAAGAATCTTTCTAAATTAGCATCACAATGCACTCTTGACTGTTTTCTTCTGATGTACCTGCAGAGACATTAGAAACTGTACCTGCACTAACTGGTACATAGTTCATAGATTGGGTTAGAGAGTCAATATCAAACAGCCATTTTGGACCGTCCCTTCTATCATAGGCTTATTCTCTAAAAACCCAATGTGGCAAGTTTCATCTAACCCCTTGTTCAAGTAATTGTATACCCTAAAAGATTTACTACTCCAAAGATTATCCAACAAAGAAACTTTATCACTTTTTGCACCAAAACTTGCCTAAACTATCCAAAGTATTAAGAATAGTAACATGACAACCAAATGGTCTCATAAAACTTAGAGCTGGTTTAAAACCTCTAAAAAGTTCATAAGGTGTCTTGTTATGAGGCTTAACTACTAAAACCCTATTTTGTACATAACAAGCAGTAGAAACTGCTTCTGCCCAAAATGTGGTAGGTAACTTAGAGTCAGCTAACATTGTTCTAGCAGCCTCAATGAGTGTCCTATTCCTCCTCTCAGCAACACCATTTTGCTGAGGAGTCCTAGCTACACTATATTCTCTCTTAATACCTTTTTCTCTGCAAAAATCATCCATAACTTTGTTCTTAAACTCTGTTCCATTATCACTTCTGATTATTTTTACTTTCTTATCCACTAGGTTTTCTATTTCTTTGATAAAGCGCTTAAGGATCTCACTGGTTTCATCCTTAGTTGTTAAAAAGAAAACCCATGTAAATCTACTATAATCATCAGTGACTACTAAGCAATACTTCTTATGCATCAAGCTACTCACAAAGGTTGGACCAAACAAATCCATATGTAGCATAAAACAAAAGGCTCTAGTAACAGGATTTAAACTTTGGACTTAAAGAAGTTCTTGTGTTGCTTCCCTTTAAGACAAGCAACACAAGTTTGGTCATTTTCAAAACATTTTGTAGGCAGTCCTCTTACTAGATTATCCTTGACTAGCTTATTTATGTTTTTAAAATTAATATGACCAAGTCTTCTGTGCCAAAGCATTGATTCATCTAATGTAGCCTTTGCAACAAGACAAGTCAAACTTTCTTTAGGAACAATGTTCTTCATATCAAAACTGTACATATTGTCTTTTCTAGGAACTTTAAGAAGTATCTGATTTTCATCAGGCAACTTAAAATTTGGAGACAAGACAAGACATTCAGTATCTTATAAAAGGATATAGTTCATTTGTCATACATCTATGAGACACTAAAAAGATTGAATTTTAACTCATTGACCAAATTAACATCATCAAAATCAAGATTAGCAGTCTTAAGATTACCTAAAACCTGAAATTTTACCACAATATTGCACCTCCCTCCAAATGTAACCTAACCTCTCCAAACTGCTTTAAAATCAGAGAGATAAGCTATATGTTACCATCATGTGCTTTGAGCATCCACTGTCCAACAAATCCTTTATCATCAGTGAGGCTATGCCCTGCACAAAAGAATAAAGAAATTTAGATTCTTTTGGACGCCAAGCCATCCCTGACTTGGATTTGCCCATGTATCAAGGTAGTTATATCTGTTAAAAGTGATTGATGCACTATTATGTTTGATAGTCTCCAACCCAACATGCTAAAGCTTAACAACGATTGAATCCATTTGCCCCTGTAGCATTAACTGATGTTCTATTTGAACCTAGCATATTAATTACTCCTAGCCTAACAGTATTAATAGTGTGTTACAGTATGACCTAGCAGTATTAACTATTCTAGGCCTAACATTTATTAACCTTATGATTAAAATGCCTATTAGTTAATGCTGGTTTCTTATAAAAGGGGCCTTTGGACAATAGATTGTGCTGATTTGAAAAAAATGAGTTTTTTGTCTAGCACAAGCACTGTTGGATTTGGGTGAGCATTATAAACAGAACTAGCGTACTAAGAGTTTTTTTAGGCACTGTTCTCAGCAAACTACTCCTTGGAGTCATATTTTTGTAGGTTCTATGGTTTGTGAGGTCATTTGGCATAATATAAATTATCCACCTATTTGTAATTGTTCCTACTTACCACCTTTTTCTTTTGATGGTAAGTACAATTTTTCTACACATGTTTAAAGCTCCCACAATTAAAACAAGCCTTGTTATACATCACAAATTCACTACCTAGTTGATTGGACTTTGACCAATCCATTTCTAGGGTGATTCCCTCTAGCCTTTGTGATCTATACATCTCTGCATACCTAACTGACTTTTAACTGGTTTTTCTATTGTACATCAAATAGGAATAACAGTTTCTTTCAGGCTTAGTCATAGACTCATCTTGTTCCTCATCATCTGACACCCAATCCTCAATAATTGGAGCATCATTATTCTTCCTAACTTTCTTAGGTTCTACTTCACTAACATTCTTACTAGTGTTAGACCCACAACCTTCAACAAAGCTACTTTTTACCTGTGATTCTTGTTCTTTTACCAAAGACTTTGTCAGAATTTTCCTAGAATTAACTGATTCCTTTCACAAATAACGATTAGACTCTTTCTTACTATTCTCAAGACCATAGCCTTTGAATTCAGGCTCTTTGAATTCATCAAGACCAGAATAAGACAGATCTAGTTTGTTAGGTCTATTATAAATTAAAGGATGAGGTAGAGGAACTGCACTATATCCCAAACCCTTTTTACTTTTGTCAGTTATCTGACTTTCTAACAACTGATCTAAGTCTTTTGAGGCCTTATCAAATTTCTCAATTTTAAATTCAATGCCATCTTTTTCTTGCTTAACTTTTTCAAACACTGTTTTAAGCATATTAATTTCATATTGTTTGATTCCTACTTCTCTTTTAAGGACAACAACTTCTTCACTACGCTTTTATCTCTTCAACAGTTATAATCTTTATGCAGCAGTACTAAGTCTTCTAGCAGTATTAAGTTCAGTACTAGCAGTACTAACTTTCTTCTGACAGTACTAACCTAGTTAGTACTGGTAGTTATATTCCGAGCAATATTAAGTTCTTAGACTAGAAGTACTAACTTGTGAATATTTATTCCCAACAATAATTAATATGGCAAAGGCGATAATTTGGTTAATTCCTACACTAGGGATATGTGCCAAGCCATCCTAGTACCCCGCTAATCCCAGGTTCAACATGGTAAGTCTAATATCAGGATTAACAAGATCTAAGCCACCCTCTATATTACCAAAACACAGGGATCAATGAAAGGCTATAAGGATATCTAATAAAACCATAATTGAACAGGAAATATTAATCATAACAATAGTAAATACATGGTTAGGCCAGCACTTAGAGTGCTTAGCCGCTCATGGTAATAGAAATGCAAGAATTAATGAACATAGACATGGATTGGATCATCATTGTTCTTACAGTGAATGTTATGTATGATTAAATACAATAAATATGTAAAGTGACTTCTCCCTTGGACCTTATGGTGAAATGCTTTAGACCTTTGGGGTTTGGTTCACCCCTTGGAACTGTGTTGTGAGTTATGGAAGTGAGTGATCTGAATGAGCCAGATGAGGGCTCTATTTAAATAAATCGAAACTGTTACGGCGTAACCCTTATGAGATGTTACGTTGTAACCCTGCTACGTAAGCTTCCAATCTTCTAGGCAAAAATGATGTGACGACGTAACCTTGTAGCCTATGTTACGTCGTAACACTAACTCGGATAAGTCATCCCTTGTAAATTTGAATGTTGCGGCGTAAAGTAGGAGATGCTTTACGTCGTAAAAGGTGTGATGACTCATTTCTTCATTAGTATATGTTACGGCATAATCCATCGAGGGTGTTACGCCGTAAACTGCCTTAAACTCTTTACTTTAGTGCATTTCATATCCAAATCCCTACTCTTTTGCTAAAATGCTCACTTGGTCCCTGAAAACTAAATATAAATAATTAAGTAAAGTTTTCAGATATTTACAACATATTTATAAGCATTTTCATAGGGAATTTGATATTAAAATGTTTTAATTATTTGATGTTATCATAGGCTCACGTATTTCTAGCCGTATAAATATCCTTATGACATGAGCACATCCCAACAGTTTAATCATGATTACGACCCGAACCCCTAAAACAATGCTAACTTAAAACATCTAAATTAAGATTCACGGAAAGCACTTTCGAAAGCCACATATAATACACCATTTCCAAAATCTAAGACGCTCAAAACATAATCAAACTTACACCAATAAACAACAATAACAACAACTAAAAACATAAACAAATAACAACAATAAAAAAGAAACGTACTCTTAATCCGAGAACATTAGAGGTTTATCTAGATCTCTAAACCACCGAAACCACTAAACAATCATGAATCCTTCAAATGTGATCGTCAAAAGAGAAATATGGAAGAACCACATCACTCCCAACCACTGTAATGTAGAGAGAAAGAGAGATAACACACTGCAAACAGCAAGAACCAAATCACAAAAACTGTACAACTGCAAAAATCGGTAGATCGGTATTAATAAAAATGAAAAACCACAAAATGCGGTGTGATTGTGATTTTACTCATAAAAGTGAACCACAAAACCCGCACCGCACAGCACATTGATTATCTAAATCGAAGCACGTCACCTTGATTATTTAATGTGTATTATAAGGCTTCTAGTGCATATCATCATTAATATTATTATAAGTCATGAGTGATGTATGTGTTTACATTAAATATACGCATTGTTATAACTAAACAAACCAACATTGTAAACCAAAAACCGCGAAAACCCACATTAGTTATATAAGTCATAAGTTATGGTGCGGTGCGGTTAAAACCAGCCAAACCCGCAAAAACCAAAACTAAAAAAATATGGTGCGGTTCGGTTTCTATTTTTATAGAAACCATAAGTGCGGTTGCGGTTCGGTTTTAATCAAAACCCGCACCATGCTCACACCTAATTCCAGATACCGATGCATAGTTTGTAACAAAATCTGGCCACCAACAATCCAGTTACAACCCAAAAAGAAAAATGACCCAAACGACGTAACTAATGATTAAAACAGCGTTATCCGCACTCCTAATGTATAATAGGTTAATTACTATGTGAGTCACCCAAATGCTACCCCATCTTCATCGTTATGGAGTCACCACAACCAAACACCAACCCAAATCAAATCACCCCATACACACCTACCACCATCATACTGTCGCATTCACTACCACTGTTGCACCCTCGCTGTCCACCACCGCCACTGCCAGATTACAATATTCAAATCTAGGTGGGTTGGGTTTTGTTGTTAATTAGTATTTGACTAATATATGTTTTTTTGAAATGGAGATTAATTACGGGTGTAACTCAGTTTTGTGAAAATTTCTTTTTAGATAAGATCAATTAAAATAAGTTTTGATTAATTTTTGCAAACCATGTGTTTGATAAAATGTCGGTTTCATTGACTCGGTTTCATGGTGGTATTGGAATGGGAAGGACAAAGAAAGCAAAGTCATAAATGGGTTATCTTCAGATTCAATAAAGTTATCATCAATATCCAAAATAGTAACAAAGATGCCAAAATTTCATCAAAAAGTAAAGACAAAATAGAATAGTAGAGAAGAAAGAAGGAGGATGAAAATAGTAGATAAAGAGTATTATGTAGTATTAGTATCATTAGATGGTGTTTGTTGTTTATCGGCATCCGATGATGAATCTTAAATTGGTCTATTGGGTGGATGGAGCCTTACGCTCATGTTTTTATCAATCGGATGATGAAAATGTTAATGATGCTAGTTTTACAGTTTTGTTACCTTGTTATAAAATGATTGCAAGGATTTTAAAGATGGATGAGCATCTCACTAATAATCACTTCTTAAATGTTATGGCTAATTATTAGTGTACTTAAAAAAGTTTGCATGTTAAAGTACTTAAAAGTTTGCAAATAATAGTCAATCGGGTAGAAACCGGTCAGTTATGTCTAGGTGAAAATTTAATTAAATAGGTGGAAATAAATTAATTAGATGGGAAACCAACCAGTAATCTTTCTTATATTAAGAGGTTTTAACAAGTTAGGATTGTGGTGATACTATTTTAAAGAGTAAATTACCTAGATATGGAAATTTGAGAAAGTACGTTGGTAATATATGGACTTAACCCTATTATATATGATGTATATTTGTAACATTTTTGAGACGTTTATATCTCGAGCTGTATTTTCCTATCCTGCTAAATTCTTAAGTAATCATTAAAACTTTACCATGTTCCAATTATTATGATGCATTAAGTTAAATAGTTTGCTCAATAATCTTTATTAACAAACATAACAAATTGGCATAATTTTAATATTTTGATCCTATGCTACGATTTTAATCTTGTTCTTCACAACCCTGGATTCATGTGTTTGTAAATTTAGTACCCCTGAAAATTTATTTTTTGGTCTATCAAACAATAAAGAAGGTCGACCGACTCGGTCAAGCCTTGCCCGACATGTCCTGGCTATTTCTTGATGCGTTATTTTGTTTAAAATAATTTTACAAGTTTTAAATTTATAAAACTCGTCTATCGATGTCTACACGCACTAACGGGCAGAGAACCCGATCGTATGTAGTGCAGGACTTGGTAAATCTGAGGTCGTCCCAAGAGATAACTTTAAATAGTTTTAATTTGATTATGTCACTTTTTGAAAATAGTTTTGAATTGAGCTAAAATCTTAACAGGGAAATAAATTGCAAAAAGTAAATGAGATAGAAGTGATCAGGGAGAAAAGCGTTCTAGTCTAGTTATTTCATTGCTAATGTTATGATATGTATTTCATGTGTAATGTCTAAGTATAATTTTATTAGTGGTTCTAATATCAACATACCCGAATTGGCATTTGAGGTCCGCCCTATACTTCCTGCGATCCTAAATCTCCTAAAAGTCTAAAAGGTAGGGCATCCAAGTTGCAGAGGCGGTAATAAACCCTAAAGACTTGTCCATAACCTAGATAGATTATAAAACCTCTCTGAAAGAGTTCTTGCGTGTTTTAAGTGTTTAATGTGATAGAGGCGGTAATTTTATTAATTCCTACACTAAGGATAGATGCCAACCAACCTTAGTACCCTGTTAACCCCATGTTCAACTAATCCGCCTAATAACAGAACTAACAGGATCTAAACCACCCTCAACACTACCAATGACAGACTATAAGAATATCTAATAAAGCGATAATTAAGCAGGAAACATTCAACATAACAATAGTAAATTGCTTAGCCGCTCATGGTAACAATACAACAAGAGTAAATGAAAGGAATCATGGATTGAATCATCATTAGTCTTACAGTATGCGTTTATGAATGATTAAATACAAAATTAAGTGAAGTGACTTCTCCCTTGGACTTCTGGTGGAATTCTTCGACCTCTGGAAGCTTGGTTCGCCCATTGATACTGTGGTGGAAGGGTTGATATCGAATGTGTAGAATGAGGGCTCTATTTATAAGTTTCGATTTGGTTACGCCATAACTGATGTAGTAGGTTACGGTGTAATCATGCTGATGTGGACTTCCATTATGCAGGCTTAAATTGTGTTACAGTGTAACTATAACGCCCATGTTACGCCGTAACTATGACTAGGATGAGTTATCTCACTTCAATGAGGTAAGTTACGGCATAATGGTAATGAAGTAGTTACGCCGTAACTGTGGTGCTGACTGGTTTCTTTTTTAATTAGATTACGACGTAACTCTTGCGGGGTAGTTACACCATAACTAGCCTAGAGATCCTTCATTTGCTTGATTTTCACGTCCAAATCCTGCGTCTCTTGCTCCAATGCTCGTGTTCTTCCTGTAAACGAAATATGAAGTGATTAAGTATCATTTCCAGGCATTTATACAATAATTACAAGCATTTTGATAGGGATTTTGATACTAAAAAGTATTAACTATTTGATGTTATCAAATATCCCCCCACTTGACTTCTACTTGCCCTCAAGTAGAACTGTTAGAATAATTTATAAAAAGATTTCTCTAATTTAACTCAGAGTAATGAATTCATAATTTATTTATGCTAGAAACCATTAAAGCCGAACACCTCATGAAAAGGGGATCAAAATCACTCAACTCTCTTACTAGTCTAAGTGTTTCATTTTCTGGGTGATCACTCAACTGCATTGTCATAGCATGTATTCTATCATAAGCTTGGAAAGTACACAAATCTACACCAGTTAGAATTAGGGTCTAAACAGCTCTTAAAGGCATCAAGGGTGACACACACAGGTTTAAACAGGTAATTGATTCTTTTTGATACTACAGATTCAGAAAAGGCGACAAAACCACACATGCTTGGCCAAATCCATAGAGGAGACACATGTGATTGCTCTTTCCTTAACTCGAGCAGGCTAAAGGTTAGAATTATTACAAATGGTAGGATAAAACATGGGATTCACATTTAATTGGTGTTAAACAAAATACACAAAACAAGTAGTCTAAATAATCTAAGGTTGTCATAACCGGCTACCGTCCATCCAGCAATACAAATATCCAAGTGCAGAAATCTGATAATAGCAGCAACGACGGGCTAGTATCAGATGTAGCAATGAGGTCCTGCTTTGAATTGATGAAGCAGATTATACTAGCCCGACCTTCAAAATCATACAGATGGCTTATAGTTGCACCATCTCCATATCACGAACAACTTGTTGGTTTTATAATACGTAATCAACATAAATATACAGAACTTTACACTAACTACTTTTTTTTCAATCATACAACATACATATCCCCACACTTGAGATGAACAATATCAAAAGTGATGATATAAGGGGGTCATCATAGATCAAGAGTGACAAGTCTTCCAAGAACGCACAAAATTTCCATTCTCATTTCCCCGAACCATGAACATAAGTAGCCAGTAATTTCAACAAAGAAAATATAGACTACAGGGTTGGCTAAGGCGAAATGGTGTAACGAAACATTAACATAAAGGGTTCTAACGAGGATTGGCTCAACTAGGTAATCTAGGGGTATCTTGCACTAAAAATGAGTGCAATAAGGGGTTTTACACAGGAGTTTGACAAGTCAGTGTAACAAGTCGATAAACACACACATATAGGATGCTTGGGGGTAAATTCCTAAATGTTTCCTTCTTAACCAGTCTATTCCTGCTAATCAATTTATTAGCCTTACTATTTTGTAAAGTTAGCGTCTTACACGCGAATTGGACTTGTTATTGACATTGTGTGTTACGCAGGGGTTACTATTGTTAAATAGGCATAGTTAGGATATGCTTGTCATATAAATACCTCTCATGGCTCTCTAAGAGGGGTGTGGATGTTCATTATACTTTTCTTACCAATCTAATATTTCCTTTATTCTCCACCCTCTCGCTACTCTCTCTAGAAACAACCATGTCTTATCTTTTGTTCTTTGATTAGCCAAGACCCCTCAAAAAGGTGTTTTATATCCTTGTCAATTGGTATCATGAGCTAATCGGGGGTGTTTTGTTATTGTGTTTGTTGTTTTGTTATTCTGGCTTATTCCCTTTAAAGATAACTTATTGATGTCCGTCGTTTTTACACGAATCAAATAAACCCTCAGATATAATATATATATATTTATAAATACATATATAATATGCAAGCTAAGTATCATACAAATTGTTCTTAGGAAAGAATAAAAAGTAATCAACACAGGTATCGTTTTCCTCGGTGAGAGGTGAATGAAAATCTACGTTCAAGTTGTAAATCGTGAATGAAAATCTACGTTCCCAAGTGTAATCGAGCTTGAATGTCATAAAAGTTTTGGTTTTGGTTTTTTAAACTATTTTTATACTAAAAATTAAACTAATATTAATTCTAACGATTAAAAACTAAAAGATTAAAACTAACTATTGATCTAAAAAGTTAAACATATATAATAAATGACAAATATGCTTTGCTAAATGACGTGAAATGTTCCTTAAGTGCGGGCTTAGGTTTAACGAATTAAAATCCTTAGAAAACAAGTTTCAAGAAATTAAATGACAAGTAAAGTAAAATGATTTTTAAAATAAATGACAAGTATTTAAATTGCAAATTCTAATGACTATTAATTTTTTAAACCTTTTTAAAACCGCACTTAAATTCCAATCCTAATCATTTAGCAAACCAAGTTTTTGACTCCACTAATCATAAACGTAATTCAATTTAAACAAACATAGCATTTACGACAAAATTTAAATCTTCACTAAGCATGGCAAATATTAATATTGCATTTATATAATGGAATGATAAAATAAAACTATTCTAAGTATTGAAAAGAGATTAGAAAATAGAACCCGAACTGAAGAGCCGCAAATGAAACGAATACCACCCGGTTTATTTAGCTAAAGCAAATAATTAAATTCGGTCTAGCTAAATATACCCTTAAGCTCCGCGCCTCATGAGTATACCGGTACTAAAAGCAACAAAACATAAAGTGTTGAATAAAAACAGTTATCACTATTACACATTTGCAATTTGACTAATAACTACTAGCTAAACCACTCTTTAATAACTACAGGGATCGATGATTTTGAGTCGTGAATTCTTATTTCCGAATAGCTAGCAGTTTTGACATTCTAATTTCCAAAACTATGAAACAACAAATTTTTAAAACTATTTTGATTGACATAAAACTTTTAAATGAGCTAAGATGACTCTTCCTAAAATTGTAGTAAGCAAACTTTAATAAGCAACGAAAAATGAGATCATTAAAAGCTTATGTGAAACAAATAATCTTAATAAGCTAATCAAACAAAAATCTAAATGAAATCAATCAAACTAAGCGATATCTAAATCAATTAAGCAATAATCCAAAACAATAAGAAAATCTACAATAAAAACTAGAACAAATAAGCCAAAACTTATTGATGTTATAAGCTAAAAGACTAATCGAAATGAGCAAAAGATTGCTTATTCGAACTAGGTAAATAGCTAGAAGAATACAACAAGCAACAATACCTTATTATGGGGATTCACCGCCAAAACAAAAGTTAAGAAAAATTAGAATAAGCTATATATAACTAGATATAAAGAAATGAGCAACATGAAAATAGTTATCTAAACGAAAAAAAAAATACTATAGAAGCTTTCGAGTTTAAGAAAATTAAGTAATTTAAAAAATAAAAAGAAACGAAACTTGAAAATAAGCTAAATCAAAACTTATTTTTGAGGCTTATTGAACCAAAACTCATTAAGGAAATAAGGAATGAATCTATTAAGCTTTGATGTAGCTTAATCGACCTCAACTTTATTTCAGAATAAGCTGGTAAATAAGCTCAGAAAATAAGCTTAATGAAAAGCGTATTGTCAATAAGCTTGAACTAAAAGAAAATAAGCCACGAGATCTTAACAAAATTCAAAAGATTTTCATTAACAAGGTAAAGAGTAAATTACATTAGCTGGTAATTAAGATGACATAAAGCTGAAAAAAAGGTAAATAAGCTAAACATAAGCTACATCTAAATCTAAACTACTCCTAAGCTAAAAAAAAGACTAAAATCTAATCCTCTAAAATGTGGGGGTGGCTAAAGTTCAATATTTATAGCTTACAAGAGGGTGAGTTTATAAAATTTCACCAGGCCAATCATTGCTCTTTTTACATTCCCATGTGATCGTCCAAAAATATGTTGCCTGATCACCGTTAATTGAATGCCACGTGTCCCCATTATTTGCTTACTTTGTACGCACAAACTATCACCCCTTGGATTATAATGCAGTAATTGAGAGTTGAAATGCAAAATAGCCTTGCCACATGGAGTAGAATGATTGGCCAAGAATTATGTAGTGGGATATCATGTGACATGTGTTGAATTAATTCCTCAGCATGTGAGGTCTTCATCTCATCACAATTTCGTTTCTATAGCAAATTGGTTATAGGCCAAGTGCTATGAAATTGGGCCATTGATGACTTTGGGCTTATAGATAGCATGGATTGGCCCGACCCATAAAATGGGTTACGGGCTGGCCTAATAAGCAATGAAAGCACCATTGGACTCGTTTTCTCGTGCTCTTTCAAGTGGTATGCTCGGGGACTTTTCAAGACTTCATCTTAGCTTTGAGTAATAATTAGACTTGACCAATTTGAGCCCGATAATTCCTGTTTTTGCACCGTTTTCAATCCTTTTACCTGCAAGACATAAAAATACCAAACAAACATATTTGCAATATAATAAAACATATTTTAGCATTTTTAGTCCCTTTTATAGTATTTTACAAGGTATAAAAGATGTGTGTTTTAGCAATTATCAAATTCCCCTACACCAAATCATTGTTGGTCCCACACGCAATGTAAATAAAACAAACCCGGAAATAAATAATTCCATCCCCTTTTAACTTATGACCCCTTCATAATCAAACAAGAACAGAAAAAGTCCATTAAAATATTCAAAAATCATTTAATTTCGCAAGCACCCCCGTTTTACCCATTTTTTTCATTTTTATGATTTTCATAATTTCTAACTTACAACTTATTCATGTGTGACATAATGTAATGCTTTCATTATTCATTGATAATTTTTAGGATCACGGAACAAAAAGCACAAAAAGTGTTCAACTGGATAAATTTATCGTCCTCGACTTTCACTTCTCCAGTCAAGTTAAAAACAACGATCATTGTAAATCAAGTTTAATGCGAAACGGACTCATTAAAAGAATAATGTGTACTTACTTTTCTCCCTTATTCCTAATTTCCTCTAAGGATTTTATTATTATTATTATTGGTGACAAATAAATTATGTCCTTATTAATAAAGTAAACCCGGTTTAGACCATAATTAGTTTGAAATCCTTTCCTAAAGAGACGATTTGGGGGATGGAATCAGCCAAATCTAAGGTTCTAATTTCGCTCTTGTTTTAGGGGTTTATCCTTTTTATTTCATCGAAACAACTCAACTACGAAGTTCCAGAGTCGGAGGCTTTAATTTAGATTAACCGGAGTCCAAAATTTGGCTTTATATTATTATTATTGCATCAATATTATACCTCGGATCCTTTAGAAGGCTGCAACTTCGGTTTGTGAGCCTGCAAGATGCTGCTAAACATATTTCGAACTCGGTATAGAGTGATTTCCAGACTTTTAGTTAAGGCCTACGCTCTACATGAATGACATGGTTGTGAGCCGGCAAGATGCAGCAAACTTTTATCAGTCTCGGATTATTATTACTATGTGCCTTATTTTGAAGACTGTCACATCGGTTGTGAGCCGGCAAGAGGCAGTAAATTTTTATCAGCCCACAGTTTTTTTTATTATTATTATTACCTCCACCCTTTAAACGACTGTCACATCGGTATGCAAGCCGACCATGATCTAGAAGTCTTATTTCGGCTTCGGTTTATTACATAATTATTATTATAGCTAAATTTCAAGTCATGTGGTCTTTTAACAACTGCCACATCGGTATGCGAGCCGACCATGATCCAGGAGTCTAATATTTATAAAAGAGAATAAAAATAAAAATAAAAATAAGAAGAAAAATATTTTTGGATTTTTTTATTTTTTATAAGAACGAAAATAAACTTTCCGAAGAAAGGATCTTCAAGGCTCGAACACGAACAATCACGTAAAAATCGCTACACCTCTCCCCGACAGCGGCGCTTTTTTTTATGTTTGTCGTTTTTCAACACGCGTTTCTCAAGTAAACCCTCAGATATAATATATATAATTATAAATACATATACAATACGCAAGCTAAGTATCATACAAATTATTCTTAGGAAAGAATAAAAAGTAATCAACACGGGTATCGTTTTTCTCAGTGAGAGGTGAATGGAAATCTACGTTCAAGTTGTAAATCGAGCTTGATTGTCATAAAAGTTTTTTGTTTTAGTTTTAAACTAGTTTTATACTAAAAATTAAACTAATATTAATTCTAAGATTAAAAACTAAAAGAATAAAACTAAAAATTGGATCTAAAAGATATTAATGACAATAATGCTTGCTTAATGAGTGAAATGTTCCTTAATGCGGGTTAGGTTTACGAATTAAATCCTTAGAAAACAAGTTTCAAGAATTTGAAAAGAAAGTAATGTAAAATGCTTTTTACATCATAAATGACAAGTATTTAAATTGCATTAAAAGTAAATTGACGGTATGTAAATTGGAACAATTTCTAATGCACTATTAATTTTTTTAAACCTTTTTAATACCGCACTTACAATCCCAATTCACTAATCACTTTAGCAAACACAGTGTTATTTACTAACTATCTTCACGAAATCAATTTAACAACATTGCATTTAACGCAAAAATAAATCTACATAAGCATAGGCAAAAATCATATAGCAAATATATAATGGAATGATAAAATAAAACTATTCTAAGTATTGAAAAGAGATTAGAAAAAAAACCCGAACTGAAGAGCCGCAAATGAAACGAATACCACCTGGTTTATTTAGCTAAAGCAAATAATTAAATTCGGTCTAGCTAAATATACCATTAAGCTCTGCGCCTCATGAGTTGACCGGTACTAAAAGCAACAAAACATAAACTGTTGAATAAAAACAGTTATCACTATTACACATTTGCAATTTGACTAATAACTAATAGCTAAACCACACGGCCTATTTTGAGTTAAACAAACCAGCGAGGCCCAACTGTGCAAGAAAATAAAACTAGGATCGATGATTTTGAATCGTGAATTCCTATTTCCGAATAGCTAGCAGTTTTGCCATTCTAATTTCCAAAACTATGAAACAACAAATTTTTAAAACTATTTTGATTGACACAAAACTTTTAAATGAGCTAAGACTATACTCTACCTAGAACGATTAAGCCAAACTTTAATAAGCAATGAAAAATGAGACCATTAAAAGCTTATGTGAAACAAATAATCTTAATAAGCTAATCAAACAAAAATCTAAATGAAATCAATCAAACTAAGCGATATCTAAATCAATTAAGCAATAATCCAAAACAATAATAAAATCTACAATAAAAACTAGAACAAATAAGCCGAAACTTATTGATGTTATAAGCTAAAAGACTAATCGAAATGAGCAAAAGATTGCTTATTCGAACTAGGTAAATAGCTAGAAAGAAACAACAAGCAACACATACCTTATTATGGGATTAAGCCGCCAAACAAAAGATAAGAAAAAGTAGAATAAGCTATTATAACTAGATATAAAAGAAATGAGCAAATGAAATATAAGCTTACTCTAAACGAAAAAAAACTATAGAAGCTTTTTCGAGTTTAGAAAATTAAGTAATTTAAACAAATAAAAGAAAACTAAACTTGAAAATAAGCTAAATCAAAACTTATTTTTGAGGCTTATTGAACCAAAACTCATTAAGGAAATAAGGAATGAATCTATTAAGCTTTGATGTAGCTTAATCGACCTCAACTTTATTTCAGAATAAGCTGGTAAATAAGCTTAGAAAATAAGCTTAATGAAAAGCGTATTGTCAATAAGTTTGAACTAAAAGAAAATAAGCCACGAGATCTTAACAAAAATTTAAAAGATTTTCATTAACAAGATAAAGAGTAAATTACATTAAGCTGGTATTATAAGCTGAACATAAGCTGAAAAAAGGTAAATAAGCTAAACATAAGCTACATCTAAATCTAAACTACTCCTAAGCTAAAAAAAAGACTAAAATCTAACTCCTCTAAAATGTGGGGGTGGAGTAATATTTATAGCTACAAGAGGGTGAGTTTTGTAAAATTGCACCAACCAATCATTGGCTATCTTTTACATTCACTCGGATCGTCGAAAATATGATGCCTGATCCACCGTTAATTGAATGCCACGTGTCCCCATTATTTGCTTACTTTGTACGTACAAACTATCACCCCTTGGATTATAATGCGGTAATTGAGAGTTGAAATGCAAAATAGCCTTGCCACGTGGAGTAGAATGATTGGCCAAGAATTGTGTAGTGGGATATCATGTGACATGTGTTGAATTAATTCCTCAGCACGTGAGGTCTTCATCTCATCACAATTTTATTTCTATAGCAAATTGGTTATAGGTCAAGTGCTATGAAATTAGGCCGTTGATGACTTTGGGCTTATAGATAGCATGGACTGGCCCGACCCATAAAATAGGTTATGGGCTGGCCCAATAAGCAATGAAAGCACCGCTGGACTCGTTTTCTTGTGCTCTTGCCAGTGGTATGCTCGGGGACTTTTCAAGACTTCATCTTAGCTTTGAGTAATAATTAGACTTGACCAATTTGAGCCCGATAATTCCCATTCTTGCACTGTTTTCAATCCTTTTACCCGCAAGACATAAAAATACCAAACAAACATATTTGTAATATAATAAAGCATATTTTAGCATTTTTAGTCCTTTTTATAGTATTTTACGGGGTATAATAGATGTGTGTTTTAGCAATTATCACTTATTTCGTCCACTTTTTAAGCTTTTCAGATCGTGGGCTTATTAAGTTTGTTTTGAGTTTCTTGCTTATCTCAAGAAACTTATTTTGTCCTATAACTTTTGTGGCGTATTGAGATCTTAAAAACTATTTTTATACTCAACTTATTATGTGCTTATTTGGTCTTCAAGAAAGAGATAAGAACATGAAAAATGGAAAAAGCTGAAAAAGGACAAGAAAAACTCAGATCCATCATTTTTGAAAAAGTATCGTTTCTGTAGTTTGACCAAATCCACTTGCGGTTTGACGACAAATAAATTTGATGTTTGTCCAAAGTTGCGGTTTGGCAAAAAGGTGCGGTTTGGCAAAAGTTGCAGTTTGATTAA
>BQNB010069899.1:3664-33329 GCA_026074375.1 Tanacetum coccineum
AAAGAAATAGTCTCCCGACATGGCGTACCAATATCTATCATCTCGGATCGTGACAGTCATTTCACATCCAGATTTTGGCAATTATTACAAAGTGTTTTGGGTACTCAATTAGACATGAGTACGACATATCATCCCGAAATCGATGGACAAAGTAAAAAAACCATTCAAACACTCGAAGATATGCTTCGAGCATGTGTTATAGATTTTGGAAAAGGATAGGAAAGATACTTACCATTGGTAGAATTTTCCTACAATAATAGTTACCATGTCAGTATTAAGGCAGCACCATTCGAGGCACTTTATGGTCGAAAGTGCAGATCACCTGTCTGCTGGGCCAAAGTTGGAGATGATCAACTTACGAGACCAGAAATAATCCATGAAACCACTGAGAAAATAGTTCAAATCCGACAACGCTTGCAAGCTGCAAGAGACCGGCAAAGAAGTTATGCCAATATAAGATGGAAGCCTTTAGAATTTCAAGTTGGAGATCGTGTTATGTTAAAAGTGTCACCTCGAAAAGCTATCATTCATTTTGGATAGCGAGGAAAGCTTAACCCTCGGTACATTGGACCATTCAGAATCCTTGAATGGATTGGCCCAGTGGCATACAAACAAGAGCTTCCCGAAGAGCTCAGTAATGTCCACAGTACTTTACACGTTTTTAATCTAAAGAAATGCCTATCTGATGAATCCCTTGTCATTCCAATGAAAGAACTTTAGCTTGATGATAAGCTCAACTTTGTGGAAGAACCCGTAGAAATCATGGATCGAGAAGTCAAACAACTGAAACAAAGTCGTATCCCTATAGTAAAAGTAAGATGGAACTCTAAGAGAGGACCATAATTTACAAGGGAACGTGAAGATCAAATCCATGTTAAGTATCCCTATCTATTCTCAAACACCACTCCTGCATCTAACTAAATCTCGGGACGAGATTTCTTTTAAGGGAGGGAGACTATAACAACCCATAATTTTCATGAATGTAATATCTACTTATTAAATTAAGTACAACCATTTTCACGGGAATATTTTTGCTTTATTCCACTCTTTATGCAACGTAACTTGCATAACCAAAGTAAACGAGCTCACGCAACCTACCAATGCCAACTATATCTACGTTTATAGTAAGTAAACGTCCTAGTATGTCAAGTTTATATTCTAATATCATTTTTACCAAATACGTTATCCATTTAACATACTTTTCAAAACGTTATTTCAAAACAAGCATTAAACGTTAACGTTTATATCAAAACCCTAACTTTATGTAATGTTTACATATAAAATAAATGTTCAAGCTATCAAAGCATGTGTACAATGCATAATTTTTGAATATTAATTCCCTCCTAAACCTTGGTACAACTCCTTAAAGCTCAAAGTATAATTCGACTATGCATAGAATTTAAATGAGCTCATTTCCCTCCATTTCTTTAGGAATTTCGTACCACCTTTTAAGCACATGTTACAAGCTTCCAATGCACACATTTCTCTTAAACCCTAACCTTAACTAGTCCTACACTAATCCTAAAACCTAAACCCTAATCCTAAACCCGAAAACCCTAGCAAACCCGTTACACCCTTAAACTAGTTCATAATTTTCAGAATCTGATCCGTTGATAAAACATAGGATCTGGGAAAAATCAGTAGGCTTTGGGTATTAAGTAAAAATACTAGGTTGTAGCCCTATGTCTTGTAATCATTTTTCCGGTTGACTCGACCCGATTCGATGTCGGATGAGTTAGTTATAGCCGAAATGGCAAAGGTGCGCAGATTCTGCACACATGTAGTAAATGTCTGTTATCTCTAAATTTTTGTATAGTGACCCCTAAATATGTAAAATAAAAGTTGCAGAGGACTCAAATATCTAACCATGCTCACTGGTTTGAGCTTAATCGGAATTACGGTTTGTAAATGACAACCATTTTACATGGACTGATATTGGCTGTCCAAAAACAGCCATGAACTCGCCACCCCCAAACTACTTCTAAACCTAATTCTAAGCAAGCTAGCACCTCAAGCACCTTAAACACGATGACCTCACCACCACCTTTAGCACCTTGTCATCAACCTAGCACCCTACCACCTCCATCACCACCCTTGTGCACCAAGAAAACTTCTCCTTGTCTCCCCTTGTTAACCGAACCTTCATACACCTCTCACCAGCTCATCCTAAGCTATAATACTAGTTCCTAGCTTTCCTTGGTCCCTACTACACATTACTTAATCACCACACTAAGTTTACTTGGTCCTTACTTCTCTTAACTTGGTCCCTAAGTATTTTCTACACTATATATACACGCATACATACATACATTTTCAAATCACCATCAAAGCTTCATATTACCTCAAGTCATGATCTAAATAAGTCTAAGCCAAGCCCTAGCAGAAGTATAAGAAGATACCAAGCCCTTAGAAGCCAAGAATCAAGAAGAAGAAGCCCTGAAACCCATTTCCTAGGCGTAAGAACCCAAAACCCTTATTACTACCCATTTTCAAGTTTATAAGTCATTCCATTTGTTCTATAAGCTCTTGCTTCATTTTAGATCTTTCATTAGCTTTATTAGATCATGTGTAAGTCCTTTGTTCAAGCCTTGAACCAACAAAACCATACGGTTTGGTTTTCCTAAATCAAACGTACCCATTTTGGTATTTCATGTACACAAGCTCTTTCTATAAGCTATAAGCTTGTAAACTTAACTTATTTTAGCTTATTCTAATAAGCTATAACCTGCAAAATTTATTTCTAAATCAAAAATATCAATATTATGGTTTTTGGACTAAATTCGCAAATGTTTTCATGCAAATGGGTATATATTGTAAATTCTCAAAACTTATAACTAGAGGGGCTGAAATTGTAATTAACCTAAAGTTTAAATCACAATGGCTTGTTTTACCATTCTTTAAAGTTAAGGGTTTAAAGATTTTAAAAGTTATATTAAAAGGATTAACTTTGTAAATATATATAAACAAGGGTATATATTGTCATTTTGCATTCTTAAAGGTATAAAATGTAATATTTTTATAAATTATTAAAATATATTTAAATATTATAAGACTCGACTTTATTAAAACCCGACACATTTGTCGTTATCATTCACCGATCAAAATGTTATAAAACAATTTTGTTATAAATATAACCTAATTTATCATCCGCTACCTTTTGAAGAAACCTAAAATGATAAAATCTTATCATTTAATCTATAACGTATCACGTTACTAGGGAGTTTCATGTGAGGGGTTTCATTTAGGTAGACGTTTTGACGAGTTGCTAGATTTACGATCTAAAGTGTCCTAGCTCCTCAAACATTTACTACATTACCTCTGGATTATGATAGCCCGAACAATGATACGATGTTTTCACAAGATAACAAACCGTTAAACTTTATAAAAATAGTTTGCAATCAAACTAAGACTTGACATATTACCTCAGGTTGCGTAACGAGGCCGTTTACTCTCATTTGAATTAAATTTCAAATCAATCAAACTACCTTATCAAGGTGAGTTTATAGTCCCACTTTTACATATTTTCTAAACTCTGTGGGGAGATACATGCTATAAACCATGAATACAAGTGTTTTCAACTGTATGCTATCATGATGTATTATTGCCTAAGTACCTCTATTTGCCATAAGGCCCCACTATCATGAACCGTTAATTACTTGTAACCGAACGTACTGGTTGAGTATGCACGAATGCCGTGAATAGATCTATTGGGACTGAACTTCCCCGTCTGAGTAGGTAACAACGCACTACCATGTCAAACGGACGCATTTCATTTGAGTAACTCCGGATATTTGTCAAAGCACCCACTCGAGGCACCAACTTATGAATAACATTTACTTAAGGCTTCGGTGTCATGAGCTTAGTGCAATAATATAATATTGTTTTCTCGTGATAATTGTATTCGTTGCAATTATTACACTTTCAGTAACTTGTATTCAACTATTACATTACAAACACTGTGAATTTCACTCAACCATTGTGTTGACCCTTTTAGCATGTTTATCTCAGGTAATTGAGCAAACTATGACACGGAGTGGCATTGGACTTGAGGACATCCAAACCTGTTATCATTCAACTTTATGTTTTGAAATGTATTTTGGGACCTCCGTTTGTAAAAACTCTGATAAATAATGAACGATAACTTATCTTTTTAAAACGTCTCTTTTGAGTCATTTTCTATTATTGTGACTATGATTCATGAAGTAATACCCCAAATTAGCTTCCGCTGCTATATGTTCTTCCGCTGCCATATGTTAAATCTATCAGGGTGTTACATATCGTGCACTAAAGCGGTGGAGTCACTGCCCCGGAAAAACAGCGGTTTGGGTTCTAGTTTAAATGAATGACAGACGCGGTGACCATCATAACCAACTAACAAGTTTGAAAAAGGATAGGCTCGGAGGGTTGTACTAGGGTATCCTGCACTAAAGGTGAGTGCATGGCAAGGGTGTGGGATAGTTATATGATCGAGGTGACCATCATAACAATTACAGGTTTAAAACATGGGTTAATCCTAATGCCTCTTATCAAGCAAATCCTAATACTTACTATGCGGTCTCGGGATGCATCACTAAAACAAGTTCTAGAATTTAATATACTACCGGTACACTCATATGAATTTTACTAACACCAGACATTCCAGAAAAGGCGACGAAGACCACACGTACACATCCGTAACGACGGAATAGACACATGTGACTGCTCACTCCTTAACTCGAACCGGGTAAAGATAAAATCATCTTGGGTTACCGACGATAGGTACCCGAATTCCTAAAGATCTAAGGGCGAACCTCACATTTTTGGGGTGGAATTTTAAGGGTTATTGTGCTAGTCATATAAATTCCTATCCATGGGACGCTAGTAATACTCGGTTTTCGTTGGTATGTGTCGTAAAAAAATTTAAATTTTGGTAAAAATCACCCTTTTATGCTATGTTTCGATATATTACCCATCTTTTTAAGGACAAAGCAAATGACAAATGAAAGAATAGTTTCTAAGGCTTATTTCCCCCTACACTTATTTTGAACATTGTCCCCAATGTTCTCTGGAAGTACCCGTTAAAACAGATAAAGGGAAAAGAAAACAAGGAAAAGAAACTAGTACTCCCCTGGTTTACTCAATAATGGAGAAGAAACATGCGATAACTGGTTAGATCGTCCTCCGAGAATCATCCAATGAAACTTCCTAAGAACTTCCAAGCTTCTTCTCATCAAATATAACCTGTAATCAAAGACAGAGAAAACTATACCAAGCATAAAATGTGCGATTTACCAATATACAATATGAATTTAGGGTTCGACTCGATAGATAGGATGAAAGAGTTGTTAAACTCATTAGGTTTTTGCAGGTTTATACAGAAGAATACCTATATTAAATGTTGCACAAGTTTTATTTTCAAAAATAATTAAAAACTTTTGAGTTTTCTGGACCTGGGCGTTTGACGCCGTCGGGGTTGGTGTGACCCCATCACAGGTGTCGTGGTGACGGCGTCGAGTGTTAATCGCGATGCCGTCTCCACCGTTTGTGAAAACAAAATTTTTGTTTTTGATGAAAAATTTCTTGCACTTGATTCCATAAGTTAGTTTCTGTATAAATTGCTGTATAAAGCCTGAGAATTAACAATTCAATCATATGACTCGATACTGAAGTGAATTAATCTAAACAATTCATTTAACATGTTTGAATTTGGCTCAAAAGCCGAATAAATTCCCCTACACTTATTGTTTGCAAAATACCTTTGATTGAAATTAAGACGAGGTTAAAGACAATGCAAAGCATGATTACAAGATAATTCAAACATAATAAAACAAACAGTGAAGAATTAAAACACACATAACACTCCTAATATGCGGGAAAAGTAAATTGGGTTGCCTCCCGAGAAGAGCTTTTCTTTATTAACGAGTCTTGTAGCTAGACTTAAAGTCAAACGTCCTTACGTGACCTCTCCTTCGTCATCTACCCTTGTTAGGTATTCGGGTCCAAGCTCTAGGCATTCCTTGTAAAATCCTAGTATCTTGCTCATCACATACTCTACTCCTCTTCTCTTATCTTCTTTGTTCCTAAGATAGACTAATTTGGTATGCTCTTTTTCTAAGTCTGACAGGGAATCGTATTGTTCTATCTTATGGGGCATCCTATAGGCAACTTCATCGGTCACTCTAATGAATCTAACAACACCTTCGAGTAGGTCATGAGTCATGTTGGATATTTCTATAAAAGGTCTCCTAAGTATCACCTGTGATAACCTAGGGTCTAGAATTAAACTAATATCCTCGACAATCATGAAGTCTATGACATAGGTGAAGTTTCCAACGAAGACATGCATTTCTTTGATCCTACCCGTAAAATTGCTAATTCCTCCATTTTCATCTTCCCTAGGGTTAAGTTTTCTTCTGATGGTCCGGTTGTACATCATTCGGGTCATGATGTTAAGAGGAGAGTTGAGGTCAATGTAAGCTTTTTCGATATGCACTTGTCCAATATTGCATGGGATCTTAAGGTTGTAGGGGCATCCTTCCGTAAAGATAGGGTTTCTAAGAAATATTGAAGGGATTGGGTCACTCATTAAGTACCTATGGTAGGTCAGTTCATCTCTAGTCGGGAAAGTGTCAAAGTAATCCATTACTGGTTCTTCAGTTGTCGCCCCTTCTACTTCATGGGGATCCTCATTTTAGGGTTTATCATCTCGTATAATCTCGATGAACATTACTTCACCATCATCCTCTTTAGAGCAGATAAATTTCGTATTAGAGGATTGGGGGACTAATTCGAGCGATTCGAGCATCGAGTTTTGTTTTTGCACGTGTTCAGTGGCGATGGAGGTGAATGGATTAGGTTGTGGGTGTGGGTTAGAGTTGGTGTCTCTGGAGTTGTCTTCTTCAAGATTGACTTCTGGTCTATTAATTTAAGATTCTTTGGGCTGCTTGGGGTGGATTGTGATGGTGTTAATCAAACCATGGATTTGTGTTGGGCATTGTGGGTCTATTGTTGGGTAGGAACGGGCAGACAAAACTGGATGGGTCCCTAATTTTGGGTTCTTAACCATATCGCTAGGCAGTGTGCCCGCTATTCGGTCGGTGATGGCCTTCAGCATAGTGTCAATTTTGTTGGTCATCTCGCTTTGCTGTTGTTTGAAATCGACTTCAAACTTGGAGAGTCTAGCATCTTGAGATGCCATGAATTCAAAAACCAGTCCTTCTATATTTGATTGATTGTTGAAATTTTGAGGACGGTTGTTAAAGGGACGGTTCAGGATCGAACCGTTGGGTTGGAACCGGTTAGGTGGGTTTGAGAGATTATTTTAGGAGTTTTAAGGTTGTCTCCACCTAAGGTTCGGGTGACTTCTCCATGACAGATTGTAGGTGTCACCAAGATTGTTTTACTCGGGCTTAAAGGTATACCACTTACCTCCCGCTTCATCGGTACGCGAGGATGCGTATTCAACGAAGGCTTGTTCGGGGTTTTCCATGCAACACTGAGTGTCGTGGGGACCACTACAGATTTCACATGGGGTAGTGATTTTGTTCACTTGGGTAGGTTGTGTCGAAGAAAGATGAGCTTCCATCAAGCATTGGACTTGATTTTCGAGCTCGATTAGACAGCGGTCGGATGTACTCGGGACATCTTGAGGCAATACGATTGCCTTGACCGGCTTAGCGAAATCCATTGGGTTGTTCCAACTTTCGTTGTCATAGAGGGCGAGGTCCTCTAATATTGCCCAAGATTCTTCGGGGTTGAGGTCACGAAGCTTACCACCGGCCGATTGGTCAATGGTTCGTCTTGTGACGGGATTGACATGCTTATAAAAAATTTGGACTTGGAGCCAAAGATCGATGCCATGATGAGGGACGTTTTGGAGTAAGTCCTTGAAACGAGTTCATGCTTCAGATAGAGATTCTCCATGATGTTTTTGGAACATCAAGATATCATTATGGATTTTTGCGGTCCTTCTCGGTGGAAAGAACTGAGCAAGGAATCGGGTAGTAAGATCCTCCCATGTAGAGATGGATCCTGCTGGAAGGCTTTCAAGCCAATTGCTAGCTTGATCGCGTAGGGAAAATTGAAATAAATGCAGGCGCGTTCTTTCCCTGTTTTCACCGTCAATGTCAAGTGAGTCCACAAGTTTAAGAAAATACTTGAGGTGTTGATTTGGATCCTCGGACCATAGTCCGTGGATTGAGCATCCATTTTGCACCAACCGGATGGTGTCAGATCAAAGAGGTACCACGTTGTTCCCTTCGGGGAGCTCTAGCACTCGTGGCTTGGTCTGGAGTAATCTCCTAGAGTACGGATAGGATTCTCGTCCCCCATGGTGGTTGACGAGAATGGGTTACGAAACAATTAACACGAAGAAAAGATAGGCTACAAGAAAGCTAATATGCAGGAATCAAATCTTACTTGAAAGGATTCAAGCAAGTAAAACTAAGCTAAACTATGATCAATACCTAACTATTCCCCGGCAACGGCGCCAAAAACTTGATGTGGGGTTATCGCATGACTTCTACACGAGAAGTTTTACAACTCCATAGGCAGTGCACCTAATTGTTGTAGTGTAGTATGGGCAAGACTCGGGGTTGTTTATCATTCAATCGAGGAATAGGTTAGGAAGGCTTGATCACGGTCTAATAGAATTCTAAGGGTTGAGGGAAGATTCTTTTTGTATTTTTGTATTTTATGAAAGCAGGTAAAATCATAAAATTGAGAGAGTGGTTTGGTTTTAGCTATTAAACTAAATAATAATCTAAACTAAAGGTGATAACAATAAGATAAAAGATTGTGTCTATTTAATCATGTATTACTCCCTAGATTGCTTCTCCTAGTGTTGTTGCCTTGTCACACTTGTGATGATCTATGTAATTATTTCCTAAAGCATGAACGAATTACACGAACCCGCCGTCTACTTAGTATGCCGCTAGAGCAACGCACATGCAAGGTAGTATAAAGACTATTACACGGCCCCTAGGAGTTTACTAAGTGCATGTAAAATACATTAAAAGTGGATCAACCATATTAGGGGGCAAGGTAGTATGAAGACTGTTACCCGATGGTATCCTTCTACACAAGTCACGGATTTTCTAGACATATCAATCTCACGATTATTGACAGAAACTGGTTTTCATAAGAGCCTAACGTGCACATCCATCACAAGAAGTAACATCACTAAGATCTACATTTTAGGTTTCATACAATCATAAATAAACACAATAGGAGGTTTAGCCAAGCATGTTAAAGATAAAGCAAAAACAATATATCACATAACATATAGACATATTGAATGATTAAGTAAACCTTACTTGATTAAAACATGAATTAAGAAGAGTACAATTGGGTTTTAGCCCTATAATTCGTCTCCCTAGTAGCGCTAAATGAACTAGGGTTCGTACCCTCTTTTTATTCTAAAGTTACACACTCAAAACTCTATATGCGAGTTTGTATATATAAGAAAATCGACGCGACGGCATCACGTTTTAATCGTGACGCCGTCGTAAAATGAATCTTCTAGATCTGCGTTTGAGTCGGTGCTGGCTGACGCCGTCTTGAAATATGTGACGCCGTCACTTGATGAGTTGTGACGACATCGTGTATGGCTTGTGACGCTGTCTCCAGGCTCTGTGAGCACAAATCTTCAAGAGTCTTGGTGTTGGTTTGTAATCTTGTCCGTTTCTTCTCCAAATGAGCCCAAGTCACGTGTAATTCATCCAAATGTCTTCCAAATGCGAAATACCTGAAAATGAATGATTAAGTACCTATTTTGGGCATAAACACACGATTTTAGGGGTTAAACGACCTCAAAAAAGTGTATAAAATGACACCTCATCAGTTTGTTTCAAATGCTTAATTTTCCTTATGTAACTGCTCATTCTCTATAATTAATTTATCCACACTATGTTCTAATTCGATGTTTATTGTTTCAAGTACTTCTATTTCCTTTTTAATTTTAGCTTTATTACTTGTTTCATTCAAAATTTGACCATGTTGTCTAAATTTTAAAGCTTGATTTTGATATTTAAGTTCCAGATTAACACAATGTGCTTCCATTCTTGAAAAATCTTTTTGAAATTGGGCAACAATATTTTTGAGAGAAATATTATCAGACTCGAGAGATTGGTTTGAAAATTCAGTTGTCTTGTTATTAGGTGATGGATCAAGCAAATGACTTTTAACTTGACATTTTTCAGCATCCTGATCAACCATTTCTTCATTATTGAATTCGGGTTGCACAACATGCTGTTGTCCATTAGCAAGTACATTATGTTTAGCAGTCAAATGTACATCAACCATTGGCTTTTTGTTATTTATAGGTTTGATATCTGCATCCACAACATGTGTATCATTCCTGGATCTTCTACTTGTATCATGATTTTCTGATTCTGTCCCACTTCTTTTTGTAACAACTAAAAAACATCCAATGCTTTACCCATATCAACCTTACTCTCTTGCATCTGAATCTGTCTTTTGTTCACCCTTCTGTCACACTGTCTTTGATGATGTGTTCTTTCAGCAATTGACTTCTTAACAGAACTCATGTGTTGGAGTAGTGTATCTCTAAAATCTTTCGCCTCGATTCGAGTGTATTTTGAGAAGTACGTGTTTGTCATTTGACTGTCATAGTCCAAAGAAAACTGTGAATAAATGAATTGCTGGCATTGTCTGTTAAGCACCCAAAAGGCAGCCATGGATCCATCCTCTTGAAATTCGTCTTTGTCAAGTTTCTTTTCGAGTTGATCCACATAGAGGAACATCGTACTTGTGAAAGTCTCAAAATCTTGACCAAAGAGTGACATAAATGCCCTTTTGAATCCATGCTCTGTACGAGTGCCTTTGAAGTTTTAATTTAAAAGAACCTGAAGATGTGAATGAAGTGATCTAAAATATGTTATGCATCTCTCTTTTGATTTTGACATCTTATATTTTATTGCATGCACATCTTTTGTTTCAAAATCAAAACTGCTTTCCTTTTGCAGTTGTTGCATGTGTTGCAGCTTTCTCTCTTGTGAATTTGAATTCAAAGATTCCATTAAAATTCGATATGTGAAATGAAATTAAGGATCTTAAGTAGATTAATTGATGTTGTTGTGGTTTGTTAAACTTGATTCCGTTTGGTAATGATTGCTTGATTAAATCGACTTGTAGCTTTAATAAAACTAACGGTGAATTAAAACACTAACGAGGACAAATGGTGAAAAGCTTATTACAATTAAAGGCTAAATAAAATTTTGAAAAATAATAGGCTAAAAATGAAAAAAATTTAAAAATAAAAGGTTAGAATTAAAATGTTTTAAAGTTAATGGTTTAAATTGAAAATGTTTAGAATACTAAAGGTTAAGATTAAAATTGTTTTAAAAGTTCAAGGCTAATAGTAAAACTATTTAGTGACTAAGGGACTAAAGTGAGACTTTTAAAAAATTAGGTTTGAAAGTGTAAATTTTAGAATTTTAAACTAAGAAAAAAATGCATGCACGTCATTAACTTTTATATATCACCTTCTTCGTTTACACATTCAAACATTTAGGGTTTATGTATCCGTTTTCGTTTATGTTTCGATAGATTATAAAGCTCGTATGATGATCGATGAGAGATCACGATTCTAATGGTATAGGTTATAAGACCAGCGAACAACCGAAACTCAAAACCCGCAAAACCAAAACAAACTCAAATCGAGTACCAGAGGGACAAATCGCCTCTTAAACTTGTCAAGTCGCTTAGAGTATCAAACCGCGAGAAGAATGAGACAAACCGCTAGAAGAAAAGTCTCAAATCGCTAGACAAAGTGAGGTTCAAATCGCCAGTAACACAAGTATCAAATTGCTGGAATGAGCATCATCAAACTGCTATATCAATTCATCAAATCGTCTGTGTTGGAGTACTCAAACCGCTTGGAATCAAATCTCTACTAACCTAAGATTAAACCGCTGGGAAGAGATGAACTCAAATCGCCTTGGAAAGAACTCAAACTGCTGGAAACAGTTAGGTCAAATCGATACAACTATAAGTTCAAATCGATGTGAAACCAAGAATAAATCGCTAGAAACCAAAGGACCAAACCACTTAAAGCATGGAATCAAACTACTAAGAAAGATAGCTCAAATAGCTGGCTTGGTAACTCAAACTACTGAGGTGCGAATTCAAACCGCTGCTTTGTTGTAACAAATCGATGCTGTCTTATGATCAAACCGCGATCTTCAAAACTTGGTGCCCAGAAATTTTTTCATAAACAACACTTATATGACAGAAATTGGCTTCTAAAACTATTATTTGTTCAGTTTAATAGCTTTTAAGTAGATATGTTTAATCTATTTCATGAAAGGACCTCAAAAATTTAACCACTTTTTGAAAAATAAGCCGAGACCAAAAAATAAGCTATAAAAACCATTTAATTAATCTGTCTAATATCTAAATAAGCCACATCATAAGATATTAAGAAACTAGTTATTGGTTATATGAAATAAAGTTAAAAGCTTTTATCAAATAGGCTAAATCCAAACATACGCAAAAAACAAAGCCGAGACACATAAGCTATAAAAAAAACTAATAAAAAGCTATTTTTAAACCTAAATAAGCTACACAATATTATTCTAAATATGCTAGATTAGATTGATGAAAGAAAGTTTTGATCTTGTGAACAAATAAGCCAAATCCAAACGCTAGCCAAACACTAGCCGAATATCTAATAAGCCCTAAATAAGCCATAATAAATAAGCAAACAACAAACCACTATCACTTAATCCACCCTATGGCTCTTGATACCAATTGTAAGATATCAAATCACACAACAATATATACGAATATAAGAAGTCTAGAGAGAGAAATAGAGTAGAAGGTTTTCTAGTGGGAGAAAGTAAAGTAATAGCATATAGAAATAAAAACCAACACCCTCTCCATGTGTGAAGAGGGTAATTATACTCTTACATGTTGGGTTGGGGCGTGTGACCCATGGAGTATTCACGGGTCGACCTGTTTTTTAGTTAATTACTAAACACTTAACTACAAGCTAGAACTAATATATTTTGGAAGTAACTGGGTCTTTTCTCGATTCCTAACACTTATTATATAATTTGGTTTCTCTTTTTCTTACAATTCATATTTATATTTAAATAGAAACACTCATTTTTCATAATTTTGTTTTACGTGATCTAACAATTATTTTTGAACGTTTTTAATTTGCAACTCACATTTTATTGGAAAAAATTAGGCAAAAAAATTACACTTGATAATTATAGAATATCATATAATGTAGGCCTAAAAATTTCAGAGCTAATATGTTAAAGCTCATATACTCTTTACATACAGGATTCCCGCGTTTGCATCTCCCTACATGCACTGATATGACTACCCTGTTCATGGTAATCATTTCATATTCCTCTAATTTCTTCTTATTTAAGCCATTCGTATTATCAACAATTTTATTTTATAATTTATGTAATACCTAATACGTAAAAATGGCCCATCTTGAATAGCTCGCTTTTGCTGCTAACTCTGCATTGTTGGTTAACCAATTTCTTATCGATTTAATCAGGAAAATGAAAGGGAGATTAATATGACTAAAGAGTTGTTGAAGTAGTGTAAGAAGCTAGAGCATAATATACATGTGAGGGAAGAGCTTAAAACTGAGCTGAAAAAGTTATGCGGGTTTGTGGGTGTTGTAAAAGGTGTGGCATTTCTTGTAGAGATTCAAGATTGGGAGTTGGAGAAGGCTGCAGAGATTATGAAGATGGCACTGAATCACACAACCATTTGATAGAGAAAATTGATTTGGCGTATGTAGGAGGTTTCTGGTTTAGAGTTAATGGTTTAGGATTCTTTTGTAAATGGAAGTGGTGATGGTAGTTGTTTTTTGGCGGTGTGTATGTAGTTGTTGTATATGGTCTTTATTATGAATGAAGTTTTTTGTTATCCTACATCTCTGTGCTTATAAATTATGTAGGCCACAACTAAATATCAAATCACACGAGATGTTAAGAGTTTCTAGAGAAAGAAAGTTAAAGAGAATGTAGAGAGAAATGGTGGTGTAATGGGCCTTGGGTAGGCTTCACACACACACACACACACACACACACACACACACACACACCTCTCCCACACATGGGATAGGCGGTTTTATTACAAGAGTTGGTCGAATGGGCCTTGGGTAGGCTTCAAACCCATGGTCTAAGCCATATTAGCATAGTCCTTAAGTCTAATCTATTACATACCTTAAGCACCTGAGTGATATGTTTTCATCAATGTAGAGGAATATGAGTTAGAGTATAATTGTGAACCTGCTAACTATAAAGTTGCATTGCCAGATCTTGAATCCGATGAATGACTTAAAACTATGAATGTTAAGATGCAGTCCAAGAAAGATAATCGTTTCTGGAACTTGATTGATCTTTTACCAATCAGTTAATCTGTAATGTTAAAAATGAACTTTTAAGAGATGAGACTCATATGGACAAAATTGTACACATATTTAATGCACGACTTGTGACATGATTTTTACTCTTACTTAAGTAACTATGATTAAATCTTCCTTTCTACGCGCATTAATTATATAAAGATAATTAATTGTCATACTTGTTTTCTTAAATATGAAATACGACAATAGAATATCAAAACTCTTCCATGATTGATTACATTTGCGAGTACAGTGTGTAATCAAAAGGGTTTGTTAGGAATACAAAAAGTGACGATCTTATTGATATAAAAGTCTTGTAATAATTAGAGAAATATTAAGTGTGTGATAGTCAAGGAAAAGTCTCATGACTAAAATGTAGTCACGAGACACGGCTATGTAAAAGCCTTGAGCAAAAGAGCTCACTTGTAAAGGGTATAAATACTCCTTAACCATATTCAGGAGGTAAGCTTTGAATAATAACTTTTTATTTCTCTTCCCACTCTTTCTTTCTCTACCTAATCTTCTTCTCCTCCTTCTCTCTAACTACTTTCTCTCTCTACTCTTTCTCTCTCTATAACAAACATACACAAACACCTAAACACACACGAAAATGCTTATTCGATCCTAAATCAATATATAACAAGTGGTATCAGAGCTGCAAAGGCGATTTATGCTTATTTGAAGAGCTAGTTCGATCAGCTTATTCTAAGAGCTTATTCAGATGTTTTTCAGCTTTTTCAAGAGCTTTTTTACTGTTTAGTTTGGTTATCTATTCTGTCTAAAGACTTATTCTAATGGCTTTTTCAAACAGCTTATTTCGACGTGTTTTGAGCTTATTCAGATCTATATTTGCTTATTCAGTTTGATATATGTATTAGTTCGAGCTTATTTATGCTTATTTTCAGTCTAAAATTGCTTATCAATTCATTTAAGTCTAAAAAGATCAAATTAGCTTATTATAATTTTTTAAGATCAAATAGATTTACATCTAGTCAAAACTGCTTAATATAGATTTTTCAGGTCAAAATCTGCTTATTCAGTGCTTATTAAGGTCATTAGAAGTCAAACTACTTATTATTCAGATCGTATTTTTGTCGAGTCTTAACTACTTTAAATCTGCTTATTTTTAGAGTTACGAAAGTAGCTTTCGGAAACCGTTTTGTAACTTTTGAAAATTTGAATTTATGAAAGTTTGACCTCCGGTCAACGGTCAAACAACGCGGTTTCGGTCAACATTTAAAAAAATGCGTTTTCTCTAATACACGGTTTTCACTTATACACCGTTTCGATAAAAGCGCGTTTTCTGAACTTAAGGAAGACAAAAGTTACTGTATAACGAGTTACCATATTTCTAAAAGCAAAAGAAGAGAAAGAAGATCAAGTATACATCAAGAAAGTACAATTATAATAGATTCAGTATTTCTTATTCAAAAAACCAGGTTTCGGTTTTTTCTTGTTTCGTAAACTGATTTTACAAAAGTGCATTTACGGAAGTGTTTTACGAAAGTCAGGATTTACAAAAGCAAGGTTTTCCGAAAGCAAGGTTTTATGAAAGTGTAGTTTACGAAAGTGTGGTTTACGAAAGTTTGGTTTCCGAAACCAACTGCTACCAAAGCAACTGATACGAAACCAAAAATGTTACGAAAGCTAGAAACTGTTACGAAACCAAAAGTGTTACGAAAGCTAGAAACTGATACGAAACCAAAAGTGTTACGAAAGCTAGAAACTGATACGAAACCGCAACTATTATGAAACCAAATCAAAAGAAAGAGAAAGATAAAAGATAACATCACAAGATCTTAGATAATAACTTTGTGTATATATCAAGAAGATCCAAAGACCTTTAAAAGATCAAATCACACAAAAGGGTTAATCTTCACATATCAAGAACAAGAACACGCATGCAACCTAAGATCTAATAACGACCATACTCTCATATTAACAACAACAACTCCAACTTTATCTAAATCCCATCCTTCTCATCACAATAACACACATCATATGGAAATTAATTTAAAAATAAAAACAAAAAAATAAAAAACGAAAAAGATAAATAAATAAATAGGATCTCAGTTTTGTTCACTTTTGTTACAAATCTTTAACGATTATAAGTATGAACTTAACCATCATCGATCTTGTTGAAGGCTAACTTCATTTACTTTTATGAAAAACATATAGAAAAATCAAAGAATAAGTGTGTTCAAGACTTAACTTTGTCTCGGTATTAATGAAAGCAGAAAAACAAGAAACCTACCTGTGATGATTGATAAGATCTTACAGCCAAAATCTTAAAGAAAACAAATACGAAAGTTATTTGAGTCTGTGTAGAGTTGTGTTTTGTTGAGTGATTTATCAAAAGAATAATAAGAGAGGCATGATATTTTTTTGTAGTGATAGGTTATAGTGTTTGTGTGACTAAGTGAAAAATAAGAGAGGGTGGCGTTTGGTGTTTTGTTTTAGGGTTAAGGTTAGGGTTGTGTTGAATGTGTCTTGTGAGAGAGTTTTATATATATCTAAGGTTAGGGTTGTGGATAGTTGGGCTTGGGTTGAAGTATACCGAAAATATTGAATGAATAATGGCTGGACAAAAATTTAATATCAAGATTGGGCTTGTGCTTCTTTTTTATCTGAATGGGCTATTTGTGTTGATAGAGCTTAATTTTGTGGTAAAATTTTTGTCTACGGTTTTTAATTGCGGGTTGATTTTCCGAAAGTGATTAAAATTTTTGGGTTAAATTTTTGGGTTCGTGTTGGATGTTAATTGTGTTGGATATTACTTTTTGGATTCGTTTTGTGATATCAATTGTGATTGTTATCGAAATAAATCAAATTTCAATGGATAACTGGATTTTCTTGGATGAATATTATGACTTGGGGATATGGACTCCTTCACGAGCATATCTTGAAGAAGAATCACAGGAAAATGAAAGAGCTAACAAAGAAAAAAGAGAAAATGAAAAACGAATGAATGAATTTGAAATGCTGAAATACGAAACGATGATCCAGAAGAGTAAATGCAGCAGTTCAAGGGAAAATACGAATGCTAAAGATGGAAAGATCAGCAAGGATGCTTCAGAGATTGATAACAATGTTTTCAGAGCTTCTCATGACAAAGACAACATAACTGAGGTACAAAGTTCAAATAACGAGATGTTTGAAAATGTCTTTACTCATGATCATGATAAAAAATGCAACTGAGAAAACAAAAACGGATTATAAAACCCTTAAAGAAGAAAATGTTTTATTAAATATTGAAATTGAGACGTATAAGGAAAGGGTTCGGGATTTTGAAAAGAAACCAGATCAATTCATAAATTACAAATCCGCATATGAGAATTTGCAAAAACATATAAGTGTTGAACAACAAAACAATGAGAAACTTTAAAAAGAAAAAGATGAGATTCAAGGTCAGTTTTTAAAAGCAAGAGATGAATCTTTGAATGTAAAAAATGAAACTGATTCTGTCAAAAAGGCTTTCAAACAAAATGAGGATAAATATCTTGATGACATCATTCAACTACAAGCTAAAAACAAAGATCTTGAGAACATAGTTTGTAAAATGGGCCAATCAAGTCAAACACTTCGTATGCTTACGAATGAACAAACCTTGTATCGGGAAAATACACGTAAACTGGGTTTGGGATATAAAGATCCTTGTTTTCTTCGTCAAGTTGTTGCATATAATCCTAAGTTGTATGATGCTCATGTTCTTCGTCAAGAGTTTGTAAAACTGGATATGCATGATACTGAGGAAATTCTTAATGATGCAGAAGAGAGTCAAGTCAAAATGAAAGAAAAAAATTTCCAGTTAACTATGCAAAAATGAACCAACTTTGTGATATGTTTGTTCCTCAAACGGAACTTTCAATTGAACAAAGATATTTTTCAAAATCTTCTGCTTCTAATGTATCTCCTGAATAGAGTCCACATAAGTCAAATTTACCTCCGAAAAAGATGCCAAATGAGAGTCAATTACTAAAACTTTTTATTAATCTGGACAATGAAATAAACGAGTTAGGAAAACTTTTTAATATTCATAATTACATCGACAGAGACAAAAGTTTTTTCTATGACAATAAAGCTGATATAAGACACATTTTTACTTGGGAGGTAGTTCTGATTTAAAAAACTTTAAACAAATGCTCAAACGAAATTAAATAGGAGATTACAGCAGAAGTACTGGAAATGTTAAAGATGTTTGAGTTAATGGAAAGCGAAGTTGATGAAACATCAAAGAAACATGAAATTTTGCAAAATAAGATTGATCACCTCTTGGAAGCAAACGTAGCTAATGATGTTAAGAATCTTGTCATGCAGTCATATGTAGAAATTAAGAACAGAGAAGAAATTGAATGATTTTCAAAAGAGTCAAAAGATGTTGATAAGTTTTGTTACGATGAAGTTGATGTCAAAGAAAAATTGTCAAAACAAATTGTACTACTTGAAAAAGATTTTGCCAAACTTGAGGCACAAAGCATTGCTTTTGAAATAGCACTTCAACACAAAACTCAAGAAAATAATTCTTTGAAAACATTGCAAAAAGAAAATCAGAATTTTTTAGCATCATTACAAATCGAAAATGCTCATTTGAAACAAACTTATAAAGATTTGTTTGAGTCATTTAAAGTTCAAGAGTTGAAGCTAATCAATGCGATGAAGTTAAAATTAAGCTTGATGTGGATGAAATTGAAACTCAAAACATTGAGTTGGAACATCAAGTAGCTTCATTACTTAAAGAGAATGAACATTTGAAGTTGGTTTACAAAAACTTGTTTGATTCAATAAAAAAGACACGAGTTCAGACAAAAAGTTCAAACGTAACACAAAACGAGGAAGAAAATTTATGGTATAAATTGTCTGAATTTGCGGATGAATAGTTTGATCACATTTTGAGTAAAGTTGATTCCTCTCCAAGTTCAATTGTCAAGAGTAATATTTTTAAACTTGAAAAGGAATCGGGGGAGAAAAAGAATCTTTGTGAAAATGCAAAATGTGAGCTTCAAACAAAGATTGTCGAGCTTGAAAAGGTTTTAACTCAACAGACAAAAGATTTTGATAACGTCAAGCTTGAATTGTCAAACTGAACGGCCAAATTTGAAGCCTATTTGAAAAACTTAAAATACGAAAGTTGTCCTCTAATGATAATTGGCTCGAAAGATTGATGGTTCTAAAGCTGAAAAGGATCAACTTTTGAGAGAAATTAATCTTTTAAGGACTCAACTTGAAAATCTGAAAGGGAAGTCTATGAAAACTAAGTTTGACAAACGTTCAATTTTGGGAAAACTACCTGATGAACCTTTTGATAAACTCTCAAATTTCAAAATCATGGTTTGCTCCGAAAATTGTTGTGCAAAAAGATTTGTCACAACCAGTCGCTACACAGTCTTTTCCAAAAAATGAAAGAGATCAATTTTTGAGACAAATAGCGTCTTTAGAATCAAAATTGGCATCACAAGATCTTCTTTCTTGTCAAAAAGAATACCATGAGTTGAGAACGTCATACAATGCTTTAAAAGTAAAGTTTGATTCTCTTAACCGGGCAAAAAGAAAAACCAAAGTTTCAAACTCTTCAAAACCTAAAGTAAGTGTTTCGGAAAAGGTTCACAGGGGTGAATCCACAAAACTGTTTTAAAAAAGGTTTCTCAGTTTACAACCTATTCTTTGCAAAAAGGTAGAAAGTTTTTTAAGAAATCTCAAACATTTAAAACACCTACTCCTAAAAAGGTTTTTAAGACAAGTGCTTCAAATGCAAAGAATCAAGTGTTTGAAACTCCACACTCTCGTTTTACACCGGTAAAACATGTGTGGAGACCAAGGCAAAGTCATTTAAAATCTATCAAATATTCCAAAACAGGATTGCTTTCAATGTAAAACAAGAATGACTCTGCTTTGAAAATAAAAAACAATGGAAGATTTTCAAACATTTCAAAAACGAATTTTCAAAAAGAAACTTCAAATGTCAATAATAATTGAAATCTTCTTCGTCAACAAGATTTAAAACTCCACAAGAAACACCGAGTTTCAATAATCAATGGAAAATCAAAATGAATTTTAAATCTCCGTTGATTCCATGAGAGTTGTTTCCAAATAAAACACCGGTTTTAAGTCCTCGTTGGAACTCAACTTCTTTACATCGACTTGACACAACTTTTAAATGGTTTTCAAAACTTGGCAAACCCGTTAGCACCGTGATTAAATAGGTTCCAAAGGTTGTTGTCTAACTCAATGTCATAATGGTTTGTTATTAAATGACAGGTAACAACCCGGTCTTTACATAAAAGTAAAATGTACGCTTTAGTGCATTTATCCTTAACAATGAAAAGAGAAATCTTTACAGTCTTGAGCTATTCAACAAAACATTTAAAGTTTTGTAGCTCAAGTCAATGGTTTGTAATCAAATTTCATATTGCAACCCGTGCCTCAAATAAAAAGAAAATGTACGATTCAATGCGTTTATCCTTAACAACGAAAAGATAAATCTTTTCGGTCTTGAGCTTTTCATTTAAAACATTCAAAGTTTTGAGCTCAATAAAATGACTTGTGTATACTTCAGTAGACAACTTGTTTTTCAAATAAAAGGAAAGTGTACGCTTAAGTGCGCTTTATCTTCATAAGAAGAGAAATATTCTTTGTCCTAAACAATTTTTATTAAAATCCTTACAAAAATTTGCTCGGGACATATGACTTCTAAGTAAATGTCAGCTTAAGACTCGTTCTTCAAATAAAGGAAAATGTACATTTATCCTCACAACGGGAAGCACACAACTTCTCGGACTTGAGCTACTTCATTAAAGATATTCAAAATCATGAGCTTAAGTAAAATGGTTTTCAAAATGATGAACACAATTTTCAAGAATTTCTCAAAAAGATTTTTCAAATTTTTTCAAAATTGTGTGTTCAACACTCCCTTCCTCAATAATTTTTTTGATTTACATCTATTTATGAGGGGGATCTTTCAAAATAAGTAGTGTTTGAGCATAATTTTTCAAGATTTTTTCAAAGATAATTTAAAATCTTTCAGAATAATGTGCTCAACACTCACTCTATCCCTCAATATATACTTATGGTGTCATTCAAAGTGAAGTGTTGTATTATTAAGGGGGAGTATAATAAGAAAATGTTTTTAAACAAAAGAAAATTTTCCAAGATAAAAATAGTTGTTGTCAAGTATATCGAAAAGCGCGTCAACGATGTAAGTTGCATCCGGTTTTGACCGTTTTCTAAATTTTAGAATGTGTTAGCGGCTTAGTGACCATCCGTTTTAGATATAGACACACTTGGCACAACTAGTTTTTCAATTTTTTTAAAACATTCCAAAATGTTCCAATAATAATCATACAATATCTGTTATCTCCCATGTGCTTTCAAAAAGTCATATAGCTATTTTAATCTATTGATGTCAAAAATATCATATGGTATGCTATTTTTGAGGGGGAGAAAATTGGATTAAAATGTGATTGTCTTTAACTCAAGTGGGAAACTCTTTCCTTCATGTGCAAAAAATCTTTCAAAGTTATGATGTACATGTGTAGGGGGTATTTCTTAAAAGTGAAACTTTCAAAGTGTTAAAAGTTTTGATTTATATCAAACATATTGATTGATTTTCAAATGGTTTTATGGTTATGATCTTAATACCCAACAACCAACTACCCCAATATGATCAAAGAAGGAATAAGGTGGTAAGGTTAGGTATTATTCTATAATCCAACCAGAACCGGAGAGATCTACCCAGGGACATTCCAAAGATAGAATAGAAGTCCTTAGGTATGATATAGTAGAATGAAAAATGTCAACTAAGGCTTAAGCTATCAGCGAAACAATCACAACATAATGATAGTAATAACGTCTTGGTGGACATTGAAGGGGTTGAAGAATGAAAAGGAAAAGTTATGTAAAGGGTGAAAAAAGAAGCCCTCCATACACTTTATGCAGAAACCGGGTCAATACATAATCTATCAAATATCACAAAGATGATATTTGGTATTGAAGAAAGACGTCATGGACCCAGTGATGCAATGCACAACCCTTCCCATCCACTCAAGATTCTCTCAAAAGAATTCATGTTTTAATTCTCACGGAGATTAAACACGTTATCTATCGACTTCTCACTCTGAGAATGTTGATATTGAAAAGGTGGCAGTCTGCTCCAGACTCCGATCACTAAAACCAAAACGCACTTATTGAGTCTAGTGCCAAAATGAGATCATGTCATTAAATCTTAAATAGGACACAAAAGTACATTTGTATTAAACATCAATGATACAAAAGGTACAAGAGTTTCTTATATGTCCTTGTGACATTGCATGTCTTAGTGACATTGCGCAGAACATTCAAGAGTGATACTTGAATAAAGTATTTATAATGACTGAATGGAAATCCTACTAGTGCTAACATCAAGCCAACGCTGAACGTAGGTCACTAATTTGAAAATGATTCAAATAAGTGTTAACTAGGAATCTAAGTGATCTAGTAGTTATTGTGTTCTTTCAGAATTTGATTTCGAAAAACACAAACAACATTTCCTTGATTTATTGAAGTGAATTGTTAGATTACCAAGATCTCTTACGATGTCATAAGATTGATAGGGGAGATTGGTACTACACCGATATTGCTACATTCATATTCAACAACGACAACAACAACAACATATCTACCTTTCATAAGCAAGTACACCGTTGTATTCATGCCTTCATAACTCATACTCAAAGTACACTTCTGTAACTGTGATAATCAAAAAATTTCCTCAAATCATCAAGCTGTTGATCAATACAAAAGTTCTACATGAGAAAGATTGCTAGCTATCAAGAAAAGTATGAGTATGTTAGTCAAAAGCATCAAATGATAAATCAAGATGGATTCGCGGTAAGCAATGATGATATGAAAAGATCTTAAAGGAAAAGACAAAGGAAAATCAAAGATAAAGATCAAGATCATAAGAGCATGACTGGAATGAGACTACTATTACACAACAAGACTAAAGACAATGATGTGTTTCGAAAGCTTTAAATTTATAAGACTGAAAATACTGATTAATTAAACGGAAACACACGGGTCAAAGTATAACCCACGTATGTAGTATAATCTTTTAGGTAAGACCATGTCTGTTGTCCTAGTTGTAGTTTAAGGTTTATTTATATTAGATAAATCTAACATAACTATAGTAGAAACTTTGTTAAGTGAATTAAAGATTATGCAGAATCTAATCTTTAATATTAGAAGAATTCTTAATGAAACAATAACACAAGATCACAATTTAACAAACAATAAAAGCTCAAATATTATGGATTGCGGTTAGCATACGATGAAATTCATCCATGAAGTTATGTAGCTCTTCTCGAGTATTGCAAATGTTCATAGAACAATCACACGACGAGGTACGAGGTTGTCTTAAAGGTGGTAGCAGAAATGTGGATGGAAGATATTAACCATCTAAATAATAAGAGGCGTGATAAAGATTTTTGTGAAACGACTTAGACATGAACAATGAGTGACATTTTAATTTGCATTTCACGAATTAAAAATGCTTAAACATTTCAGATGAAATGATTAAGTTGTCGAGATTTATCGGAATGTATTTAATAGTAACAAGACTATTAAAATGAGAATGACACATTTATGAGATTTGTTTCATCATTCCTAGACCTAGATTTAAAAAGGTTCACGTTTGAGTGGTTTGGTGAGGATGTCGGCGATGTTGTCTTCCGACGAAACTTTTTTGATGAAGATATTTCCTTTGGACATTGTCGCGAAGGAAATGACGACGAATTATAATGAGTTTTCTATCCTAAGATTGATGGATAATGTTCGATCCTCATTGTGTATGAGGGGATCATGGCGATAAACCATCGTGACATTCCTATAGGGATGGAAAGGACTAACGGAAGTGAAAGTACTTAGTCTTAACGTGTGTATATTAAAGAGGCTACGAATCACTTATGTAGAAACTCGTAAGACCTTTATCACGCGAAGGTTGATGTAAGCTTGTAGCTTTAGGAAGAGCATTTTAACATATGTTGTTAAAAGGCTTGAATATGAACTTTTAGATATGACCTTTAACGTTTGCGATTGCAAGTTAAAGATACTTGAATATTTCGGATGAAATATTTAAGTTGTCAAACCAACTCGGAGAGTGTTAAATATGTATCTAACTTTTCCTTAACGAAAGAGTGGATTATTTGGAAGAAGGCAGGATGATGATTAAAGGAATGTGTGGGTGAAGACTCTAGGAGATATAAGACCATTTACGACTCTTTTGACTTTTTAGATTTGTGGCATGGACGCGAAGAAAAATATTCTAATGTGAGAAAATATATACCTGGATGTATAGGACATATAGATATAGGCATGTAAGTTTATCTAAGCATGCATCAACACAATAATTAACGAGATTAATGTGTAAGACTCTATGGCATTTAAATGTCAATTGTCGTATATTAATTGTCATACATTTAAGTGTAGGTGTACAATTAACACGTAAGTCATGTAAAATGACGCATACAAAACATGATAATTTTAAATGTAATCTTCATGTAAAACATGTTAACATTTAGCATTTAAGAGCATGTGTCATTTAGATAAACCAAAAAATATTTTATCTAAATTGCTAGAAAAAGACAAATGCCTTTATAGTGGACATGCATTTAATATCTAAGCAATTAAACATTAAGCATCAAGATCATAAAGACATATAATTGCATTACATATGAACAAGTAATCATCTTGAAATATTAAAGCACATATGTGAGGTGCATTGTGTCTAGATTGACTAAGGAGAAGCCTAATTTCTACGTGCTTAGTGTGTACTCCTAATAAGATACAAAGTCTATCGATGTAGACTATCATTAGGCGTATTTAGGAAGAGCGGGGGGCGGGTGTTTTAATCAAAATTTGAGAATGAATATGAGACTATCACTAGTGGTGCTCAATTCAGGCTAAACACGACCATTTTTACGGGTTATACACCGAACCCAACTTTACTCTTGTAAGCAATTCAACCGTTAGGCCAAATTGAATCTAGTGCAATAGATTCTTCAGTAGTCATTCTCATGTTAGACAAAATAGAATTCTTATATTTTCCTAATGAAGTGTAGCAAAGATAAAATTTGTATTATCTTTTCATAGAGGACCTAACATGACTCAACTAACATACTTTAATTCCGGTTTGCACAATCCTAATCAAGATGTGTGGAATTCTAAGATAAGCATAAGCAAGTGATGACATCAAATAACGTCTATTTTATAGCATCTTTTATCCTATGTTATTAAACCATTTTGTATAGTTATTGCAGAGACTTCATAATTAAAACCACCTCTACCATCTACACCTCTGGATACGACGGAAGATGGGATAAAATAAAATAGGATAAAAAGTGCTATAAAATAGCGAATACTATTCATTCACACCAATCAACATAACACAACTCAAACCCCACTCCACAACCAAACCCCAACCCAACCCTACCACAACCACCAACCCCCCCACCCCCCCCCCACCCCCCCCCCCCCCCCCCCCCCCCCCCCCCACCACACACCACACCAACCCCAATACATACACAAATATTGTTACTTAATTGTTTTAGATTTTGAGAATGCAATAATTATGGAGTAATTGGTGAAAAACTTAGCTAAAAAGGCGCGCATTATAGAGCTTAAATGATGATATTTTGAAGATTACTATTTTCTGAAAGGAACATTACGCCGTATCCATTAAGGAAAAGATACGGGCGTGATCCGCTGCTGCACTCAACAAAGACCACAAAAAGGAATGAAGATTCAATTACGCCGTATTCAAAGTATGGTATCATTATAATAATTTATGGAAGATAATCAAAACGTTGATCCCTTATCCAGAAATCCCTAATTAGCCTTATCCAATACATGGATCGCCGTTCAACCGACTTCCAGAACTTTATAAATAGAAAACTCAAAATTTGTTAAAGTGTGCTAAACATATCTCGATACCTAAACCACAAAAGTCAATTTTCAGAGGAGAAAAAGAGCAGAAGAGGTCGAGGCAACGTATTCAATTACATAAAGGAGGGACATCGTTGTAATTCAATATCTTTTGTAATCATTCAGTTTTTTTGGTATCATTAGTTAACTCGGTTAGTTTACTTTGGCTAAATTATTACTCTTGTATTTATTATGACGTTTAAGGCTAATACCTTCAGGTATTAGCCATTATTACGAAGATCTGAATGTTTGGTATTTGTTTATATCGATTTCTTAATTTATCGTTGAGTGCTTGTTTATGTTTATCAATTTATACTTGTTTACGCGCTTTTATGTGCGACCTATCATTAAACTGGATCTAGCAAAGTGGACCAAGCTGATCTAGAGTCCGGGATAGCTCTCTATATAGTAATTTATACATCTAGAATAATAGTTACACAAGTATTGTCCTTCTAAGTCTGTGTCTAGGATACGTTTCGGGCTTAACTAGTTAATTGGATATTGCCGATGGTTTATTGATCGTGTTGACTAGGAGTTGACCTAGATAATTCAACAAATAATGTTTTGATTCCATTAGATAGTTGGACAAGTGGACTACTAGTGTATAGATTGTCATTAAGCGGTAAGTGGGTAAAGTCTCTATGAGCTAGGGTTTAACAAGATCACCATTGCTTTAATCCCTAAGATAGATTATAATCAGCAAATAAGGATGCTTTATGTGGATGCTTTAATTGTGACAGAATTAATGTGTCTAGGTCTTAGGATGATGCAACGCCTAAGTCTTAAGAATGATATGCCACCTTGAGAGAAGAAATCATTGCACTAAATAAACAAACCAACATTCTAATCAGATTAATAATGGTTAATACAGTTTTCTTATATAAGGTTCGACCGCACTTTTATCTTTTGTCTATCGGCTTGCGTGGGTAACAGTGTCTTGAATTGATTGTAGTCACCAATCAAACAGTGTCAGTCTCTCAGGATGAAAACCCCCATTTTCCCATTAGAATTAGGATTTAGACTGGCATAGGTTTAACATAGGTTTAGATTAGAATAGAATTAACATAGATTAGATAACCAAGATATTAATTAAATTGATAGATTTAGTCTCGCTATCAGTGATCAATACCCTACTTACCACGAAAGTACTACCGATCGGGTACACTGCCCGTTAAGTGTTGTTTTTGGTTGAGTCGGCAAAATATAAATTTAAAACTTGAAACAATAAAATATACACCACACAACGACACATCAAGTTTTTGGCGCCGTTGTCGGGGAGTGAAAATTAATCTTGATTTTTATTTTGATATTTTGGTTTTTAACATTAGATTAGATCTAACCCTTAGGATTAGTATAATTTAGATTAGTGTATATTCTCGTACATTCTGTATATTTGCCTTTAATTGTTTGCTTGTAGATATATGTGTGTTTAATTGTTTGCGTATTTAATTGTTTTTTCTTGAATACACTGTTCTGGTCGACAGTTAAATACGGCGTATCCAGTTCTCTATCCAATACAGCGTATTCAGTCCAACTAATTAATACGGCGTATCCACTTCCATTGGATATGGCGTATCGATTGTCTAGAACAGAATCTGAAATAATTGATTTTGGTGCAAAATTTTTTCTACCTTTCTTCAGAGCAAATCCTGCTTATATTTTTACCCTTGTTACAGGAAGAACTTATCAGAGCTAGTTGATTGAAGAAGGAAACAAAAAAAAAGTCATGGCTGAACCAATTCTAAATAAAAACATGTAAAAAGCTCAATATGAATCGTATCTTTCCATCATCAGTAATGTATAAAAGTTATTCTCAACAAATTATTTTGGAGGAATTACAAAAAGAATACATACCTTCGGATGGATTGACGAGAGACGTTATCTGGACCACATCGCTACGGTACTCAAAATTGTTGATTTAATTCACGCTCCTGGTACGAATTCCCATCAACTATGAATGAAGATCTTTCCTCTCTCACTTACTAATGAAGCAAGGCAATGGTTGATAGATAAGGGGGAAGGAAAAGTTGCGGTATGGGAAGAACTTGTTGAGAAATTTTTCTGTAAATTTTATCCGGATTCATACGATGGAGAAGATGAAATGTTGGATGAAGGGGACAACTGGGGAATTGATCCGCTTGGATTTTTATTACGAGTGAATTCATCATTTAATAGCTTACATTGTTGGAAACTCTCTCCATTACCAAAATTATGAATGGTATGATGCATTGATGGATAGCGGGCTAAAAGAACAAGCTTTAAGGAGTAAGGCTATCATGGAAGGCTTAATCAGTGATGATGAATCAAGCAATGATGGTTGGAGAAGATGGGAAAGCCATGAGATTACCTACCACGATCACGATGAAATAGAATATGAGAATGAAACTCATGATGAAAGACAAGATTTATGTAAAGCTCGCGAACTGCCGGTATGCAATATGAGAAGATTCAAGATGATCAAGTATTCATTCGGACAAGACGAAGGGTATGTTGTTGTTAAAGAAGATGAATACGATGATTTGGTAAAGACAAGCGATGATGCATGCCGAGTATACCAGGAAATCTTTCGCATGATGGACTAAAGATGGATGGTAACTAGAGCTGAGTGTGTGGAAGCTAAAGAAAAGTCTAACTTAAAGACTTCGCTGTAAACAAAAGTGCTTCCCAGGAGACAACTCGGAATGTTATTTAATTTTATCGAGTCTGTCTTCCCAGACATCGATACGGCGTATCCGCTCCATACCATACCGTGTATTGATTGTCTGGACGTTATCAGTCTTTACTTTTTATGCACTTTAAAAACATTATTGTCAGTTCTGGCAATACGGCGTATTCATGCACATGATACGGCGTATTCACCAGACTGACTCGTATTTAGTTTAGTTTAAATTAACCATAGGTACCAAGATAGGATTTTGCATGTTTTTTCTGTATTTTACACAAGACCTCGTGAAAGAAATATCGACGAATATTGGTGAAGAATTTACAAATCTGTAGATCTTGAAGTGTTGGAGTCTTGAAACATCAAGGCGGTTGTTCAACATGAATTCTTGCTCAATAAATCAACATAGAGAATCTACCAAGCAAATATCATGGGAGTTTCTCATTCTAATTCTTTTTAATTTCCGTTTTTAATGTTTTATCTATACAACGAGGATGTTGTGGGGGTGGGAATTAGAATGATACTTGTCCTATTTTTTACATTAAAATGCTTAAATTATGCTCAAATTTTAAAAAAAAATCAAGCATACTTTTGTTAAATTACTTGTTACATAACCCGCACACAATAACCCTTATTAGATATTGTGAGAATTTAGCCTTATCTGTTTCCAAATGTTT
>BQNB010069900.1:3474-26828 GCA_026074375.1 Tanacetum coccineum
TGTGAAGTTAACAAGACCGATTCAGTTTCAAGATTAGGACTCCTATTCTCATAGAGGGCAAATAACACACATTTAAGCATGACACTTGAGAGATTATGACAATAAGCAAAAGATTACACAAACTTTAGAAAATTTAGGCAGAGTTTCTTTTTGTATTATTCACATATTTCGCCCTCACAAAACACACACGCCTACACATTTCGCTCGCATCTTCAAGTCGAATTTTTCAAACTTATTTCAAGATAAAAGGTACACTCCTACACGTTTAACAGACATTTCTTATCTCGTTGATAAAAGGAATTAGATTAAAACGCGTTTTTGAACTCGTAATCAATCAAAATCGAATTAGGGTTCGAAAAATTAAAGTTGCGTTTTTTCTTGAAATTGAATGAGGGGTTTTGATCGCAAGGGTGTGATTAAGAAGTGGTTGAAACAGTTTTTGTTATCTCGATCATATAAGTGTTATAGGAAGATTCTTTATGATGAATGAAGCGAAATATGTTGGTGTTTGTAAATGGTTATGTGCTAAGTGGTTAGAGATCTCATCAGATTCACTCTTAAGCCTTTAAGAGTCTCCTAGTTGCCTTAGATCATAGATTGTGTGCTTTTCCCTTAGATTGATTGCATATGATGGTTTTTTGAGCATGTTTGTCACATAAATCTTTGTGGTTATGGATTATGAGATGCTTAGAAGTGTATTGAGATGCTTGCTTGAATGATTCATAAGGATTTAAGTTGTTAAATTCTAAGTTATGAATTTTTGGTTAAGCAAGCGAAACATGTATTGATAGGTTAAAGCGGAACATGTTTACATGTTTCAAGCGGAACATGTTTACATGTTTCAAGCGAAACATGTTATTCTTAAACCAAGCGAAACATGTTCAAACAGGTTCGAGCGAAACATGTTCAAACATGTTCCAAGCGAAACATGAAAAAACTTGTTTAAGCAAAATATGTTAGAGCAAAATATGTAGGAGTGAAACATGACAGGCACACTTCAAGCGAAATATGTCAATAATACAAAAAGAAACTCTGCCCAAATTTTCCAAAGTTTGTGTAATCTTTTGCTTATTGTCATATTTTCTTAAGTGTCATGTTTAAATGTGTGTTATTTGCCCTCTATGAGAATAGGAGTCTTAATCTCGAAACTGAATCGGTTTTGTTAACTTCACAGTTAACATTGACTCGTTGTTCTTAGATGACTTATTCTGAGAGTGTTATATCACTGTCACGTCTGCATGAAACCTTATCATTGCATGTTTCTAAATCAATCAGCTCATCCAGGATATCCAATGATATTCAGTAGAATATATATGTTGTGTATGAACTGTATTGGTTGTTTCTTAAGCAGAATCATTAATCCTCTAGAGACAGAACAAGTCGTTGCTCGTGATGAACTATGGGTTCCTACTGTTGAAAGAGTCAACATAAGCATAACAAATGTTAGACTGGAAACCACAGTAAAGCAGAAAAAAGAAACCTTTCAAGTTGTTATTGATGTGATCAAGAATTCTACATGCACCATTTCTGTGGATGTCCCTGAAATTCTAATGCAACAGTTTTGGTACACCATTACTAAGATCAAAGGCTTTGAGTCTTATGAGTTTCTTCTAGCCGACAAAAGATGTGTGATAGATGCTGAAGTCTTTAGGAAGATTGATTTGGTGCTAAACTACACCTCTTATATATAATATATAACAAAATATAAAATATATAGTAAGTATAGTCTAAAAACACAATCAAAAAAACCGAGAAGTAGTATAGAATGTTCCCGGGTCGTTTATCCCCAACGAGGCTGGACTGGAGAATCGATACAGTCGGAAGATTGGAGTTTGAATGAGAGAAATGATTTGAGAGTGTGGAAAGCTAAGTTAAACAATAACAAACAAAAACGATTAAGTAAAACCTAAAAATTATGAAATTAAGCTGAAAAACGAGAGCACGAATCCCGAACAAGGGGTCCAAAACCTAAAATAAAATCTTCAAATTATAACCCTACAAAGAAGAAATTTTTTACTTCTAAACTACTCTAGGAACTGAAAGGGCAAGGAAGAAGGAGAAGCAAGTGAGGCTTAGGATCAGAAAACTGAGTTGGGGGGTGGGGGCGTTTGAGGCAGCACGCGCGAGAGAGGGGGATACTGGATAGCAGTGAGTTGTGATCGACAGATAGTTATTCGGGCGTGGTAGGAGCGGTGGTTTTGCTCGGGGCAGGATTGCTCATCTTTTCTACTAGATTTCTTATAATATCTACTACAGGCAAATCACTAAGTATAAACTTTAGGACACGTATTCCTTAACCCAAGCTAAAGTTTGTTCTCAGAGATTTCCTACCGTTCGAATATGACAAATATGACTAAAGAAAATTTTCTAAAAAAGAAAAATATTTTTTTGATAATTTTTATATTTTTTATAAATTTTTTAAACTTTTAACTAAATTAAATTATAAAAAATACTAAACTATTTTTAAAAATTCTGAAAAATTTACCTAAAATACTAGACCCTAAATACTACCTAATAAAAATAAGAAGCCCAAAATTCGGCTTATGAATAAGCCCGAAATAAGCTGGAAACAGCTTATAGCTTTAAGGGCCAAAAAAGGGGTTAAAACCTAAACCACTTGGGACTCTAACGTAGAAGTCCCAAGGGCACAGCGGTAAGACTTGGTTATAAAAGAGGGGTGTATGAGGGTTGAGACCCGGGTTCGAGTCTTGCTCACCCGGGTTTCCCCTTGTCTCCCTTCTTTTTTTTAGGAAAACTTTTTACACAACTTTGATAAGCTCATTGAGCTTATCATTTTTCATAACTGCAAGAATTTGTAAAAGCTTATAAATAAGCTGAAAAAGGCTTTTTCTTGGACAGAAGCTTAAATTAAGCTTAAGGCAAGATTTCTTAAGGCTTTTGACTTTTTGGAACAAATAAGCAATGAAAGTGATCAATAAGCAAACATAGATTATCCAACCTGAGCTAAATAAGCACTATGGATTAAAAGCTAGCAACTAAATAAGCTGAACAAAGGCTTAAATAGAAAGAAAGCTTGAATAAGCTTAAGGACACATGTTGGCTTTTCTTGGCTGTTAACACACAAAAAGCAATAGGAAAGGGCACAATAAGCTATCACAAGCCACTAGCAATCCATATAAGCAAGTAAGAAACTGAATTCAACAACTAATAAGCACTTAATAAGCTAGAAAAGAAAATAAGCAATTTCCTACACTATGCTAAAAAAAACAGTCAAGTCCCTACTTTAAGCTTAAAAATAAGCTATCAAAAGGGCTTCCTAAGGTCTGAGCTTGTTGGGGCTTATAGTTGGACCTAGGGGTAATCTAAAAAGCTAAAAAGATCTAGGGGCTTAAGGACAAATAAGCTAAAAAGGTGGGCTTGAAAAAGGTGTCTAGCACCAGGGGAAATGAACTAAAAAAAGGGACTTATATTGACAGCTTAAAATAAGCTGTCAAATAAGCTCAAATTGAAAAACTAGGTTAAAACAGATGAAAAGGGGCTTATGAAAAGCTTATATTCAAAATTCCATTTTCTAAAAACAAATTAAACATGCTGATTTTTGTTCTTGAAAAAGAACTTTTTCTTTTAACAAGTGACAACAAAATATTTGGCAGTTTTGACTTGATGTAAACAAATTACTCAAACACTTTTAAAACTTGTTTAGACTTCACAAATGACAAACTTTTGAAACTAAAACTCAAGTATACAAGAGCTTATCCAAATAAGCTCTTGTATCTCTCTTTTAAAAACCAACAGTCTTAAAAACACACTTAGAAAAGTTGAAAAACACTTTAAAGTCTTGAAAACTTTGGAAAACAGACACAAAAGAGCTTAATAACTTAAGCTAAAGTTGGACAATTGACACCAACCCATAACTTTCCATTTTTGACCCATTTTGGGCTTAACCCAAACACCCTCTTATATTTTTAAAAACGAATTTAACACTTATAAAGACTGAATTAAGCTCTAAGTTTTAAAGATAACCACTAAACATGCTATTTTATATAATAAAAAGTAAAAAGCAACCACAAATAAGCACTTGAAAAAGCTAATAAGCTACCAACAGAAATAAGCTATACTAAGCAGTTTAAAGCAAATGGTAAGTGAAAGACTACAAAAGCAACTAAAAAGCATTTTTAAGCATAACTAAACACAACTAAGCACAAAAGACATAAATAAGCTGAAAATAAGCCACAATAAGCATTGCTACAGTAATTTTTAAAAAAATTTAAAGAGAAAGCATACCTTTGATCCTTGCTCAAAACAGGATAAAGAGTACCTAAATAAGCTCTAAAACCTACCCATTAGCTTATAAATAAGCTAGACTAAGCATACCAATGAGCCATCCATTTTTGCTCATTCATCCTTTATCAAACAGTAACTTTTCTTTTTCCTTTTTTAATTTTTCTTAAATTCTTGTATTAAAGTTTTAAAACAGATTATAAAGAGCTTATATTAAGAACTTATATGATTTTTAAAGAAACACAAGTTAATATAAAACTTAGAACACAATGTTAAGGATAAACTGAATTTTCATTAAAAAGAAGAATGCAAGTACAAAGTAAATTAAAAACTTTTAACTGAGCTAAAAAAACACACTAAAAACTAACTGAAAACTAAAAAACTCCTTTTTTTTGCACAATGGCTTACAACAGCTTTTTATAGCAAACTAAGCTAGGGTTTTGGGGTTTTGTCTTCTCTTGTTGTGTGCTTCTTTGTAGACACAAAAACGTCTTGTGTTTGTTGTGAGAGTGGGAACTCAAAGCAATCATGGCCCTTGATCTTTCTTGCTCACCAATCCGAATTATAACAGCCATTGATGATTTTTGGAGGGATTTTGGATTGCCAGCTTGGCACATCCATGTGGGGAGTGGGGTTTAGTTATGGTGATGGTTTTGGATGGATGTGGGGAGTCAACGAGGTTGAAAGGGACAGGAGGGGGGAAGTTATAAGTTTGGCGGGAAAGCAATGTAGAAGACAAACAGTGTTTCAAACGTGGGGTGAGGGTTTGGGCTTTTGTCACAATTGGTCCTCCAAGGTTATAGTTGTCATTGCAATACACGTCCTTGTGCTTACAAACGTTTGGGGACTTGGCAAAAATACCCCCCGAATGTTATAAAGGGTATTACACCACAAGTCCTTGTGTTGCATCTTTGGAGGGTTGGCAGACTTGGCCCTTGTGGTTAATACTTTGGGAAGTTGGCAGTTTTAACCCTTGCAAGATTTTTCTTCTTTTTCCTTCATTAAATAAGTTAGGGACTTGGCAGTTTTAGTCCCTAAACTTATTTTTCTTCACTTTTTGACTTTGGATTTGTCGGGGTTGACTTTGGTTAACTTTTTGAGACTTGGGCTTTGCCACACTTGGGTTTTTGTCTTGACTTTTGTCTTTTCACACGCTTTTCCATTCAGTGGTCCGAGTTTGTCGTTTTGGCTTCGTTTTCTTCCTTTTTAGATATTGTTCCTGCACAACAACAATTAGCTAATTACAAGACTATTTTTGCATTTTAAGTCCGTTTTTTGGTTATTTTTAAATTGTATTTTAAAGGTGTGAAAGGTGTTTGTAATTAAACACATACCAGTGCCTTTAAGTACTTCAAAATCCTTTCACTTGCTCCCCATTGGTTTATACCAGGATTCGCCAAAATACCTGCTCACAATGCTAACAGCATACGCATATCCCGGTCTAGTGCCACACCATCAAGTAAATTAAAATACCCTTACTACATTCGCAAATGGGGGTGACCTTTACTCATTCTTTCCACATCCCATGGTCATTTAACGGACAATCCTTCAAGATTACCTTGACAGTGTGCTACCCAATGGCATAGAGTCCGACTTGCCATTATCCATTCTGTAATATTCATAATTTTTTGCACATATTCCCGACTTGAGACACCTTCAGGGTTCGGCGGACCCCTATCCCTGCAATCTCCATAACAAAGTATCTTCCTTGCTGGAACCTGTTCTTTCATATCAACTCTTTTCGTAGCTGTCCTTGGTATATTCAATCAGGACTTGCTTTTACAAGCATCAACATTTAATCTACATACCAGCAAATAGAGATATGTACATACCTTGGTGCAAAATCTTTGAAGTAAACACCAACTACCATAGTTGCTGCGGCTAAACCAATTGCTGATATATACACTTCAAACCGTTATGTTACCACTGCCTTGGGACTGCTAAGACCTAAAGAGATTTCTTCAAACAAACATACACTGTTGCCTTTCCTTCTTCAAAACCAGGTGGCTGCCTTCTTATAACATATGGTTTATTCATGATTACCTTGAAATAATCGCAGTTCTTAAACTTCAAGTTGTTTCAACTCGTAATCTTCACAAGCAGTTAATGAGAGAATCACCCTAATAGATGTATGTCGAACCACAGGTGAAAAAACCTCATTGTAGTCAATCCCTGCTCGTTGTGTAAACCCCCGAGCTACCACCCTTGCTTTGTATCTTAGTTTCTGAACGCCTTCAATCCCTTCTTTAATCTTATACAACCACTTGCAGCTTATTAGCTTCTGACCAGGTGGTTGATCGACCAGCTCCCAAGTATGATTCTTTTTTAAAGAACTCATCTCCTCTTTCATAGCACGAACCCACTCATCCTTTTCAAATGAATTAATCGCCTCCTGGAATGTGATTGGTTCATGTGTATCTTCTTCCTCAGCAATAGCAACTGCATAAGCCACCATATCATCTACCTTAGACCCTGATGGTCTAGACAATGATACATTACCTTCATCCCTATACCTTGCAGGTATAATAGTTGTTCTTTTTGCTCTATCATGCACCAGAACATAGTTTTCCAGATTCTGTTGTTGAGGCTCTTCATCTTGTTCCTCATCTTCATTCCCTGGATTTTCCCCAGTATGAGGATCCACAGTTGGTTCGACCCTACTGCCTTGAAGTTCCACCTCAAACTCAACTTCCTTTCCAATATCTGCAACAACTAGACCCTTGAGGAGTATCCTTATACATAAGACTTTCAAAAAAACACCACATCCCTGACTTTTGATTATCTTTGGTTTGACATCATATAACCCTCAATATCTGTCATCCCTTCATACAATCAGGATCCCTTGAAATATGCATTTTTTAGCTCTAGGCTTTGAGCTTCCCCTTGATTCACTTAGTGATATAAGCCAACACAACAATTATCCTCAACATCTCGTTGTCACGGATGTTCCTGACATAAATCCTTAGGTGTATTATTCTCCAATGCTTGTAGATGGTGACCTCTTGATCAGATGTGCTGCCGGTCACCGTTTTTTGCTTCGCTGCACCAGAACGAAATCTGGCAAACCAGGGACGAATCTGTAAAACCACCCTTAAACGTGTTTAGTAGCTCTTGTTCATTGTTCAGCTAGCCATTCTGTTGGGAGATCATGCAACTGTCAAAATGTCTTGCTATCCCGCTCTCCTGCACTTAAAAAGTTATTAAATTCCTTATTACAAAAACTCCAACCGTTATCCGTTGTTAGTTCTCTTCAGTTTTCTACCAAGTCTAGTTTCCACCAACTGCTTCAACTCCTAGAACTCTGCTGAACGCCTCATTCTTCGTGTATAAGAAAACATGAACAAACCCTCCTTCGAATATTCATCAACAATAGATACGATAGTATCGGAAACCACTCATCGATTCCACAAAGAAGGGCCCCATAGAGATCCGCATGGGACATAGTCTATAACTCCCTCTGTCATGTGCTGACCTCGACCAAAACTCACCCTGGTCGATTTTCCAAGAAACACAATTTTCAAATAATTCAAGCTTACCTAGACCTTTATTCCTAAGCACCTATCTTTTTTCCAGTTCATGCAAGCCTGCTTCACTAATGTGACCCAGGCGTTTATGCCACACCTGTGCAAGACTTTCCTTTTCTTGTATACCAACACTAGCTTTACCCGATTCAGCCCAGCCATCCAAGGAGTACACACAATTTCCCTTCATAGTTCCTGACAAAACCATCAAAGAACCCTTGATCACCTTTACTCTTCCATTCTGCAACTTCACGGTATAGCCCTCTCGATCCAGAGTGCCCAAAGATATCAAATTTCTCTTCAACTCGGGAATGTAACGCACATTCTCAAGCACAAAACTTAAACCATCTTTCATTTGTACTCTCACCTTCCCTATCCCCATGATGGCACATGCTCTATTATTACCGAGCAAAACCGTACCACCATTGAACTCCTTAAAGTTAAACAAGAAGTCCCTTCTATGCGTCATGTGAAAGGAGCCACCAGAGTCCATGATCCACTCTAAGAACCTCTCCTTACTCACCGCCATCAACAAGTCACCATTGTCATAACCCTCAGAATGCATACCAGAACCATGTCCCGCATTCTTCTTGACAAAGCCAGTTGATTTCTTCTTGTTCCTTTTTGGATAGTCTTTCTTTAGGTGATCCTCAAAATAGCATATGTAACACTTTAGTTTATAAGTTCCTTTACCTTTCAACTTCGATCGCGAACTACCACGTCTTTGATTACCCCGATGATCCGACCTTCCCCTTACATATAACCCATCACCATCATCCTTTGCATCTGTCCTCTTTAACTCCCGTGAGTTAAGGCTAGACAAGACATCTTCCAAAGTGAGCGACTCTCTTTCATAAAGCAATGTCTCCACAAAGTTATCATATGAATATGGTAATGACGTAAGTAACATGAGTGCCTGATCTTCGTCATCAATATTATGTTCGCCAAGTCACCGATCAACTTATTAAACTCATCTACATGTTCAGATAATTTCTTACCTGAATCCATGTAGAAAGTGAACAGCTTCTTCTTTAAGTACAGTTTATTGGCTAAAGACTTTGTCATATACAAAGTTTCCAACTTTAACCAAACACCCGCCGCAGAATCTTCTTTGTTGACTTCCCTCAACACCTTGTTATCCAAGCACAAGAGTAAGGCACTGTGTGCTTTCTTGTAGACATTCGTCTTCAACGCCTTAGTCTTTTCAGCGTCCGCCATGGTTTCCGGGAATGGATCTAATGCAGCCTCCCAACCATGTTGAATTAATAGACACCGCATCTTCACAAGCCACAACCCGAAGTCATTAGACCCGTCGAATTTTTCGACGTCAAACTTCGCTATCGATGACATATTCTTTAACCCTTGTTGCCAAAAAATACCTTCTTGCAAATCGATTTAATTAGAAACCCTAAACCTCGATCACGAACAAATAACCAATCGATAAATTATAAACCAATTTAATCGATTATATTAAAATTTTGTTCCACAAGAAAACGCAACAAGTCCTCCTTGTGGTTAACTACTCGTCTTCTACGTCTCTAACTTGCAACTTAAAGAAAACTAAAAACCTAGTTTCCTTGCTCGAACCCACGAACCAGCCCTCGAACTTCAAGACCACAATAACCTGTAGCTCTTGATACCACTTGTTGGACGATTACGACAACAAACCGAAGCTCGATCGCGGAACGTTAGATCGCGGTATGTATCGAGCACAAGTAGCACCTTCAAACGACACCCTTTGAAGAATAAATAAACGAGAAGAACGAAACACTACAAGTTGAACCGAACGATTATATTGTATTACCACAAAACCTCGAACTCGGTTACAAAGGAAAGAATAGAAGAATGCGTGTGTTTTGAGCATCACCCCCTCACCTCCTTTTATAGGGTGAGGGGGTGGATGCCCTAGTCTACACCGACTAGGAATGGGCTTTGGTTCCCGCCCACTCAAACAAACATATAAAGAAAAAGACACTTAGCTACCTTCTACTTATCGTATATATTAACTAGACTCGACACTAATACTAACAGTTCCGTATACACCCTTCCATATTGTAGCCATAGTTTGTCCTACCTTTTATTGTCTGAGTGGTTTTATCGTTAGGCATTTGACAAATGAACATATGCGCAAACCTTAATTTGATTGAACGTCAGTGTGAAAATATTAGCACGCAATGCATGATTTGATTACTTGTTTGTTTGATCGTGTTTCAAATGACCTCAAATAACTTGAAGGAAAAAAAATTGAAACATAAAACTCATTACTAATTCTGTGTTTAATTGTAAGTTATACAAGAAGAATAACAAAGGTGAGTTGTTGCATATTGCGTGGTAAAAACACAATAAGCCTATACACACTTTTTGAATAAATGCTCATCAGCTTTTGGAGGGTAAATTTTTTTTTTTGATAAAACATGTTAGATGGTGACTTCTCAAATAGCACAAAGATGTGTCTAAGATGCTCAATGTTCTTCTTGGAGATTAGCAAACTAGAAAGCATATTATTAGTAGTTGAAAAAGCAAGATGATGATAAGATGCTAAATGTTGAATTAACTAGAAAAATAGTACACAATATTATTACAGATACTTGCATTCACCATGAAAATGCACCACCACCACCACATATGGCAGGTCAAATTCAAAGTCAAACCCGCCATTGCAATTCAACTTCACTATACAGAAGCCTGCATCCATACCCTCAAAATATAAAACTAACATCCTAACAAAAGCCTCTTAAACTTCATTCATTCAGCTCCAAAGCAAACAACCCTGATCAAAAACCAATATGCATGTCGCCAACAAAAAAAGGTTTAGAACACGCGCACAAAAAATAATCAAAATTTTCATCAAGAATTAAAAAAATACCTGTTATATGAATTGTACTATTTTGGGCTCTTTTTTAACAAGCCCCCAAATTTCTTTAACATGTTGCCACTCTTTTTCTTGGGTGATTCGTCTTCCATGTCCTCAGAAAATGGCGAATTCAACTTCCCACCAATAGTGTGTGTGTCAAGAGACCCCGTTCGCTCCACAAACTTACCATTAGCACCCCCTGAAAGCATTGCAGCAGCCGCCTCTGCTGCCTTCCTCCACTGATCTGACTGAACTTTAAGTCTCCTCAACTCGGCTTCCATTTCTGCGTTAGCAGCCTGAGCTAAGTCCAACTGCTCGGTCACCCTCACCACCTTTCTGCTGCTTTTATCAGCCTCTTCGGTCAAATAACCGACTTTCATTAAAGCTTCTCTTTCAGCAGCTTCTGCAGATGCCACAGCTTCATCATTCACATGATTCTTTTCCATTTTTAATCGTTCGTTTTCCTCTGTTATGCTCTTTAGTTCAGTTTCTTTTTCTAACATAACCCTTTTCATGTCCTCCAAATCAGCCACCAACTTTGTTACTTCCGTATCATCTTTAGTGTCGATTTCGGTTGTTAGTTCCGTTTTCTCAAGCTTTTCATTCAAGAATTTATTCTCCTCAGATATGTTTTCAAGTTTGAAATCTTTTTCGACAAGTTTTGACTTCAAAGCTTCAAGTTCAGCTTTTGATTGTTCCAAATTCGCTTCCAAGGTTGAAACTTTTTCGCCTGATTCAGATCGTGTTTGTTCCACAAGCTCATAAGCACTTCGAATCTGCAACGTGCTTTGAATATACTCTTCTTGGTATCTTTTTTCAGCTCCCTCGAGTTCACTACGTAACTTTTCAACTTCTATTTTCACACAGTTAAGCTCTTCTTGATCATCGACAACAGCATCATCATTACCTTTCGGATTAACATCCTTCGCTTCAAGGTTGCTAACAAGCCCTTCCAATGAATCGGCTCGAGCATTCGATTTCTCCAATTCGAGGGATAAAGATTCATAAGCTTCCACGGCTTTCAGTTTTTCCATCCTGAGTGTCTCCTCGGTTGACTTTAAAGTTTCCAGCTGTTCACGGGTTTGACTCATGATTTCCAAAGCTCTGGCTTCGGAATCTTTGGAATCGTTCAGTTGAATTTTGAGTTCGTCAACTAAACGAAGAGTTTCAGATAGCTCAAGCCTTAACTTCAGCATCTCATCATGAGCTGAATCAGCATATTTAGCTTGTGTAGCTTCAGACTCCGACACCTTTTCAAGCTGAATCTTGAGCTTCTGGATCTCATTCATAGCCGAAGCTAAAGCAGCGGAGTCCATCGAATGGTGTTTCTGGACAGCCTCGAGCTCAGACTCCCATTCTCTATCCCGGTCCTGTGAGATCTTTCTGAGTTCTTGAAGTCGGGATTCTTCAGAAGCTGAAATCTCGTCAAGTTGCTTTTCTGATTCTTGAAGCTTTTCCGACATTTCCGCAAGCTGTTTCTTGGCCTCTTCAGCATCCTCATGAGCCCGTATCTTCCATGATTCAGACTGATTTAGTTGTTCATTGGCTTTCTTAAGTTCTTCTTGGAGATTAGCAAGCTGTGTTTCCAGTTCCGTCACTCTCCCGGGACGCTTTTTCTGAATTTTACATGTAAAAATTTACATTTTAGTCAGCACTCAAAAGTCAATGTCAAATCTAGGCATACTTGAGTAGCATCATACCTCGGATGTCGGAGTACGAGGTGACCGACGGTCAGTAACTTTTGGGCTTCTGGCTTTTGGTGTTCTGTTAGCAGGACTATGAGATACCGAACTGTCGGCTTCAGCCCCTGAAGTTTTGAGTTGCCTAGCAGTTTTTGGTGTCCTTTGTGGCACCTCCAAGGTTGCAGCTCTGTTTGATTAAAATTTATTTAATTAAATAACAAAAATACATGATAATATAAGTGATAAATAAAAAATAACAACATTAACTAACTAATTTATATAGAGTTGCATGATCCTGATGCATGTTAAAATGCACACATTAAACAACTATTTCCCAACTTTTATGCAAGGGTGGTTGATTGTTGAAAGAATTCACCCATCTTTATTTCTTAAATATTTTAAATATATCTTAAATAGTATAGTAAACCATCTTTATTTCTTTGATCATGTTACAATGCATGTGACGTATACACATGAGGGCCAGTTAGACTGAATAGTGGATACTATGTTTGATCAAAGATTTCCAATATAGCCATTAACGTGTAATAATGAACAAATGCAAATTGGTTATAATTTTCCAAAAACGGTCTGGGGAATAAATTTTGAGCACATGAAAGTTAAACCAAGGACCACTCTTATTCCAAAAATGTAAATAACTTAATGGAGTTTCATCTAATTAATAATAGAAGTGGAAAACATGAAACAGGGTCCCCTTGTTAAGTCAAGATCAGAAAAGACCAGGCCAAAACATGCATGTCACGCGAAACTGACTAAAAGCACTCAACTTTAATAAAGAAAAAACACATCCTATTTTGTAACCAACTAAGCCATTTTCCAGAGTTCAAATTCACAAATCGACTGCAATGTACTAATTGATTGTAAGTAATATATGTCACAATAGCAGCAATCCTCTAAAACAGTTGATTATTGCTCAGAAAAAGGTACAAAAGCACATTCCAAAAAACATACATATCAAATCCAGGCTCAACATCATTTTCGCAGTTTTAGAGATCGGAACTTATCATGGCTATAAATTTTACTAACAGCAGTAATAAGATATAGAAGCAGATATGAGGGTCATACCTTGTCTTTGGAGTTTGCATTGTCTACGTTACTCTTGAGTAAAAGATATCTTCAGATAAAAAGGCCCACTTGAATAATGCTGTTGACCCACAGTTCCTATTATAGTTATCAAAGGAATGCTTGGGTCAGAAAGAAAGATTTGTTTATATATTGTATGCAATGCATATGTGAAAGTATACCAACAAATGATGTCATCAAGGAAACCCAAACTTTAATCAATGTCAACTATAAGGAAAACAAAGCCAAACCAAACCAATGGTTTGAACCAACAACACAAGCCTTCAAAGAAACTCCAAACTCCATGAGAACTACCCCCACTTCCAACAACCAATCTAACACCACAACTGGAAAGAAAATAATGCATGTGAAAATTGCGCAAGCAAAAAATACTTTTTCATCGTTGCGTATTTCAACGTAGAGTTGGTAATGACCTTATTAAAGCGTATTTAAAGACATTTCAATAATGGTCAAATATTTTGAATAATGAAGGAGGACTTTTTAACAGAATAATGTGTAACAATAATTGTTATGATAAGGTTGAGAAATACATTAAGCTATACTAATGGAATAAAGATAATTGGAGCAAGGTAAATGAAAAAAGGTGTGATTTCCAAAATCAAAAACTGAATCTTGTATTTGGACAGAGAACTAATAAGGGAAAAAAGAGGTAACAATAGTACGAAAGACAAATATCACTAGACAAAACTAACTTTATACTTTTCCACTTTAACTTCTTTTTTACTCTTTGTGAGAGTGTGTGTGTGTGTGTGTGTGTTTTTATTTGGTAACCATGGCTTTCGACCTTTTGGCCGACTAATCCACGGGGTTTGAACCCACCGCCACACAGACTTAAACCAGGTAAAGCCCACCCTTTCAAGAGGTTGGCATGGCCACTTCAAGGTTGTTCACTTGTTTGCACCTAGCAGGAATTGAACTTGAGACCTCACACATTTTAGAGTGATACTCACAACCCTTTTGCCACTAGGCCACCCTTGATTTATAATGTAATTCAGAAACATCGTTAATTACAAATCAAATGCAAACACAAGAAAGATAGTAAAAGAGTGAAATTTGCATTACAATGCATTTTTTTAGGTATCACCCAAAATGCATGTCCTGATACAGAATAATACATTCAAGAAACGTTGCAGCTTATAAACTCAGACTAATACACCCATCCCATTTCAAAAACTACATAAGTGTTTCAACATATGTGGTCAAACAAGTACTTTTAATACTGAAAACAAGAAAGAATAAACAGCAAAAGAATTACAAATATTCTTCAATTCAAACTGTAAATACAAATTTGTTCTTTGGTAGTTCTATAGTGTTTTAACAACTATGTAACGGTTTAATGTATTAGCAATACTTTTTTGTATAAATCAAAACGGTTATTTACATATTCTGTATATATGTACATGATTGGACACTATGATTCAAATGACATGTTTGACCACAAAATCTAAAGACATATCTCTAATAATTGAAACGCATAAACAGTGCTGGATATCATTCTCACCCACATAACTCCAACATTATGATAAAGTAACTTTTTTCACTCTGAATCCTCATTGATGTTCAATAAGTTAAACAGAAGCATTAAAAGCTTTATTCTGAACCAAGGATTATAGCTTAGTACCAAGTGACCTACTGGCTGAGGCCTTTGGGTCCAATGTCATTCGATGACACCACTTCTTGTTGTGGGACACTTCTACTTGGTAGTTGGTAAAACATGTGTAAAACTCAACAAAATTGAAACCAACCTAGCATTACATATATTTTTTATTTTAATCAAAGACACAAAAGACATCTTAAAGTCTACACATAAATTCAAATACGGTACTCCCTGGTACTTAACAAACGTCCAATATTGTGTTTTGAAGCTAGACATTTCAAACAACATATTAAGCTCATAGACATCTTCATGTTTTCCAGTTTCAATATGTACAATTATCATGAAACATGGTTATTTTGTACCTTAAATATCACTTTCACGAAACTTTTCGTCAATGTTCATTGACGTATGCCTAATGACTAAGCAGTTTGTACATAGTACTTTCAGCCATAATCAACATTCAAGACAATCTTTGAACTACTATTTATATAAGTGAAAGTGTAAATTTTGTTTTTGGACAAAGGGAGTACTCAGTACTGTTTGGTTCATTTATTAAATAAATCTTTACTTTATATAGCTAAAAAAACTCACAAACTGACACAAAAACATAATTAAAAGTGAACCCAGAAAGTATTTTTGACTAGAAAGTGTTTTCAAAGACAAAGAAGCTGCTGCATTCAAGTTTTTCAAGATGATATATTTAATGCTATCTTGAAATACACATAAGAAAAAAATAACTATAATAAAATAAGACTAAAACAGATGTAAATGCAGAAAATAGCTTGTGAAAACTTAGAATGCAGATTTTGAAAACAATTAGATCCTACCAAACAGATTCTCTGATTCACAATCTGAATACTAAAACAAAATGTACAAAAAATTATATAGTATGATATCTATTAAAATCTTCAATAAAATATTTATGAAAGTTAAAATATGTTATCCAACTTATCAAGCAACTATCATATCTACGTCTAAAGATTTAAAGAAAAAATAATCTAAAAGACGAAAGCTATAAACTAGAACAAATGGCAGAAAAACAGATAACCAACAAAAAAAGAGCTAATGCTGAACCTACTTAAAAAACTAACTATAATCAACATAAGACTAAACCCAGATGTTAAATGCAGAAAATAGCTTGTGAAGACTTAGAATGCAGATTTGTACTGTAAAGTACTAAACTGCTAAAACCCATATATTAAAAATAAACAAATATATATATAAAAAAAAAGTAATAGTAACATATTATGTACTTACCTGAGGAATAAAAAAAGCTGTATGAAGCAAAAAGTTGGTATTGTGCACTTGTGCTTGCCTTTCAAAAAAAGCCAAGCACTCTTGTGCTTAAACTCAGTACCCACGTGAGTTTTGTACAAAACTTCCACCCTCGTTATCCAATCTTCATCGTTCTCCCCACTATGTGCAAGCGTTTTCGACACCAATTGATTAAACTTTTGAACGCTTGCATTCATTGGAGTCCACTTTCCAGTCAACATGTTCTTGGTACGCTAAATAAAACCGCGTCTCTTGGCTTCGGTATTGTACGCGTCGAGTATTTTATACCAAAAGGTATCTTTTTGTTGATCACAACCCGTTTTTGGATCCTCGGAAATTTGAATGAAACTTTCCGCCAAAAGCAACTCCTCGTCTTGGGTCCACACGTTTCGAGCTCGTTTCTTGATTTCGACTTGTGATTCGGTATCTTTGGTTTTTTTGGCCTTCGCCTTCAAACGTGCGCCACGGCTCGTCTTCTTCGACGTCGGGGTCGGGATCGGCTCCTCTTCGTTCTCGTCTTCGGTTTCATCGATTAAGTTAAAGGATTGGTGGTCGGATTGTGGTTGGGAAGCGGTGGATTGGTTTGGTTGTTGTTGTTGTTGTTGAGAATATTGGTTAAACCCCATTTGTTGTTGCATTTTCCATTGATTAAATAACGACAATTCGTCGGGATTAACAAATAGGGTTTGGAAATTGGGATAATAAGGCATTTGGTTATATGGAGGTTGAGAGGAGGAGCCCGGATTGTTGGTCGGATTCGTAGAAGACCCCGGAATTTGGTTGTTTGGGTCGTTTAGCGTACCCGAGATCCAATTATTTTGGTTGGGATTCATTTTTTGGAGAGAAAAATAAGAGAAGTAGAAAAGTGTGTGTTATAAAATATATTGGAAGTGTGTGTGAAATATGAAATAATAAGGAGGTATTTATAGGATTTTTAAAGGGTAAAAATGGGATTTTTTAGGGTTTAAAATTCAAAAATCCGCTCCCCTCAACGGATATAAACGGTTATATTTATAAAAAATTAGAACGGCGTTGGCTGTTATGAGCGGCGCCAGACTCAACGGCGCGAGGCACGGAGTCGTGCGCCGTTCATAAATCTCGTGCCGTTCTTTGGCACGAGAGAACGGCACGACCGTTCCTCAAGCTCTTACATCTCAAATTAATGTCATGGCTAAAAAAGTGATGTCATTTGGACCCCACTGAGTGTCACATCACTGCCACCTCATTTCAACACAACAACTCAAAATACTCGTTTACTCATAACATACCATATTTTAGCCATTTAGGTCTCACCACTCACCAATTTTTTTCTATTTTTTCACACAAACTAAATTTATTTCATTTAAATAAAAATACAAATTACAATACGGAATTTAAAAATTATAAAAACAATACAAAAATTAAAAAAATACATCAGATTATGAGTAAACTAATCATTTAGTAGATGTTGTTGCCAAACATGCTCAATCAAATTTCGTTAAAGCCTTGCATGTGTTTGTTTATCACGGAGTTCTTTTGATTGTTTCCGTTGCACTTCGCAACGTTCGATCCATGTCCGTGCCAGATTTGCTCGAGGGCAAATATAAGTGTCGCCAATTTCAAATAGCGCAAACTTTTGATTTTTCAAAATCATGTTATGCAATATAATGCACGTGTACATGATTTTCAAATGTAACTCCATTCACTTCAAATATACATCATTTAAACTTTCTAGCCGTTACCAAACGTTCTAAATCATAAAACTTTTGTCTGCTTCGGCGTTGGTTAAGTGACGAAAAGAAGGTGGCGAAGGAACTGGCGAGCTTTGGCGGTATGATGGCGAACGAAATGGCGATGCCACATAGGAGTGGTGAAGGTGAAAAATCACCACACCGGACGCTCTAACAGTCACGCTTCTTTGTTAAGATGTCCTAATTTAATTGTCCACTATTAAAAACAGATAAGGAAGTTTGATCAAGTTTACTATATTACCATTGTTTGAAATTATTATTACAAACTTTAAAGAAGACTTTAACTAATTAGCTAAGGATAAAACTGTCATTCTGCTAAAAAGTATGAAAGGGAAAGCATTAATAAATGCATTTTTCTTAAACTGCGTGTTTTTTGTCAGGGGACAATAATTTTGAAACGAAGAGAGTAATAAGTTTATGACTGTATCAATGTGTTTGGGAACAATTTTATAAGACTATAAAGCTGCGCAGAGCATTGATCTACAATATTTTCAATTTTCTATCATTTCTATTTTCTTTTTCATGCGACTAACATGCGACCTTTAGGCACATTAAGGCGGTTGACATTTTTTTTCTTTTTAAAAAAACCCATCTATTTTACACTATACGTATCCTCTACATTTTCATTTTCAATACACATTGTTTTCAATTTCTCAACACACAAACGATAACATTTCTTATGGCTTGTTCTCTCCCACATAACATCTAAGAAATCAAAGCGTATGTTCATAAAAATGTGATGAAGAGGATGTCGCTCGTTAGGAAGCTATCATCGACGTAACGAGACTGTTTGACCAAGCAATGGCGTCAAAAAAAATTTAAGGAAACAATATGCGGAATGCAAAGACATTCCGCAAGAAAGACGTGGTGTGATTGACAAATACTTTATAGATGAATCATGGAAAGATTACCGTATTAAACGAATGTCGTGGAAATGTGTGCAAGAAATACAAGATAATATCAGTCACATAATCTGTTGGATGCACAAAGAAAACAAATAGGATGATTTGTATTTTTGTATCGTGTCGTAATTTGTATTTCTATTTCAATATCGGATTTTTTTTTATGTATTGTAATTTTATCACTGGGTCTTTTGAGGATATTTATATGAAACAAATGAAATGATGGAGGAAACGGTCTCCGTCCTTCATTTCATTTAGCTTCATTATAAATATCCCCAAAAAACCCCGTGATCTAAATGAATAAAATCTAGTATTCTACTTTGTATCTTCCTCACTATAAATAAATTTTCATTCATTTTACTAAAAACATAAATTACAATACGAAAACACAACAGTCCTGTTTGTTTTTTTGAAGAATGTTAGATTCACAAAATGTAACAAAATAAAATTCACACATACATGTGTCATGCAAATATGTTGGATAAAAAAGATGAAAGAGAAAGTATCATTCAACATTATTGGGTCAACTCCCTTGCCATGTCATTGTGTGGATAATTTTTTGTAAATTTTTTGTGAGTATAGCATTTCTCTTGTTTTTAACATGCATCTATACAAATTTTTTATGCATTTTATATTCTATTTTTCTCGCCTTTTTAAATAACGCATTACCTTAAAACACTCACTTACCTTGAAACTCATTCGATGGATACTACCAGAAAGGGACATAAATCCCACCATCATAGGTACTGACGAGTCTTCACTACGAGACTTCGCGCGTGGTGACCTAGGTAGAGGTGATGCACTGCACCACCATCCATAGCGACCAACTTAACAATTTATCATTTGAGGTTGAGCCTTTTTAAAAGTTATTTTATCATTACTATATATAAAGAATTTTTGACTTTTATTTTTATAAGCCTTAAAAAATTATTTTTTATAAAAATGTGAAGAATATATTAACTCAAATAAATAAGATACAAAAATTCAAAGAAGGATGAATGGACATGCCAAAGATCTACATTCAATAGCGGGAACAACATACAAACTGAGATAATCCTATCTAATTCATTCGCACTTATTTAAAAAAATAAAAAAATAAGTTTACACACTTGCTATTATTAGTAATTATTAAAATAAAATTAATAACTTTTTAAATTTGCATATAATAATATAACATACTAGCTTCAAGGACCGTCTGATGGGCGGCTAGTTCTAAGTATTTATGAAATAATAGATGATGAAAATGATATAATTAAGAAAACGTGATAGCAATTTTGTGTCGTACATATACATGTGCATCTCAAAAAAGTTAATACATAAGCACTTCAATACACACCGAAATTCTTTTGTTTTGCAAAATGCTATATGATATATGCATGTATTTGAAGCTATAAAAAACATAATGTTTCAATCTAAAACCCTACTTAAGACAAAACATATACTAGAAGACTTAAGAATTACAGGTTTGTTCGTAGATACGAAAATACTAAATAAACTTCCAAATGACATAGATATAAAGTGACAATATTTAAAATTCATAAAGTCATACGAGTAAACAAAAAAAAGTTAAACATTCTTTAAAATCTAAAAGTGCAATTTGGTAGATTTTTCGGGATCAAATCCTAAATGTCCGTCTTCGTAATCAAGAGCTTCCAAGTTCTTCTCGTCATTGTAAAACGAAACATCATAGAAATGATCTCCAAATAAATTAAGATGCGGTTTGAAATCAAGTTATTTCTTGTGATCTTTAGCAAGTTGAAACATTTTTCAGTTTCTTTCTCCTCTTCAAGGGCCTTCAATGTATCAGCTATCTCACCGGATTGACTAATAAATATTATTGTATCATTTCTATATTCGGGCGCCATGCCCATCCACCATCTCGCAATCTCCATCACAACATGTATACATGTCAATGCATAAATATTTGTTAACGTTTTAGTAAATTTCAAAAAAATTGAATAAGTTTTTATTCCTATTAGTTTTCCAAATAATCACTTTTGTATAATTAGTCCCATACCAACTAAAATAAAACTGATTACACCTGTCGCAATATACGCGTTTTGTATTCTTGTCTAAAATTATTGGTATGATCCGACTGATATTTGCAGTAAGCATCACAAAACCTAAAATTTACAATTAAATTGACATCTCTTATAACCTCCTAGTTCTCTTCCTACACCTATTTACACTACCAAAAGTGCAAGTAAATCAAATGTACCAAGCAGTTCAAAATCTAGACTGATTGGCCCAACTTGCATGCATTTAGTCTAATGGTTGAGTCGCCCAAATGCTCTTCTAGAATGAGATCTCAGTGTCATTGTAAAGTTTTCTTATGCCTGCAGAAAACCCATCAGTCTCATTGCCAACTTCACGATAGTCCCTTTTGTCCATCAACACTGCCCTCCATCTTGAGCCTGGACCGTACTGCTTGAAGTCCAGTACAACATAATGTGTTGTCACGAAAATTGACACAATATAGTCAGCAAGATTCCTACGTTGCTAGAATTCTGTTTGTATAATGTAAATTTGCATAACAGATTAGTTTCTACTTGATTACATCATTGTTTTAGTGACTTTAGTCAGGCACGCCTAAAAAACTCCAACCAAATAAGTGATCTTTGCTAGAATTTATCCACATGACAAAGGAGAATATTATATGAGTCAGCTTTTGAGTAACATCATCTCCTTTTTGCCTTGTGCCCTTTATATTGTTGGTCTTCTTAGTTAAGTGGGTGAAAACAAAACTAAGAGACATGTATAAGTATAAACCGTGCAGGGTCAATACAGATTGCTTAAGAGTAGCATCTTTATGCCATCACTTTTTTTAATTTATATAATTAAACTTGTCATCCAATTTGGACACCCTCGTAAAAAAGTAACCGTAACTTTATTTTGGACAAGAGCACATATACAATTGATTTTGCAAAATAAGTAGGCATTCAACTTATATAACTTTTCACTTAAGTATGAAAGACTATAATTGCATTACCAAATGGTATAGTTACCAGTGAGCATTGAGATACCTCTGAGCATTTTATTGTCTAACTGACTTCAGGTAATGCATGATGACACCACTACAGTGATATTTGACCTCTACTTGTCCACTAAAGCCGAATTTTTCTCTCCTGCTTTAATCATCTTATAGAAAATGTATACATTAGTTCTATGGACATATAGAGTCCAAATATAACATCAAAATACAATCACTTTTGCATCTTTAATTGTTCGATCACCTTACTAGAAAAGCACAAACGCCACCTTCTAGTGCCCCAGCGTACCAAAAATAATCTCATGTCATCCTTCAAAGCTCTAAAGCTGTTGTATAATGGCTATTGGCGTCAGCAGGTGATCCGACCAATCTACAGTAATCAGCTACTTTTGGGGCCCGACCAATTCTACTTTTTTACCCTTAATTTCCTGAAAAAATTGCTGATAAAAAAGTAGGTTAAGTTATTGTTCTTAACTACATTCACAACTCTTAAGACATTTGTGTATAACTCAAGTATAACCAATAATGGGTTTAAAGTATAAGTTTTCTATAGATAGCAGACTGCTACTTTTTACACATTAAAGCCTTTAATTTTAAAAATGCCTTTTAATGTAACAATAGTCACACATACACACTATTAGGCCAATACACATAATGTACACACAAATCACATATGACATGCGGAAACTTTTTCAGTTAGTTCTAGTAAACTATCATTTTTTGTTAAAGATTAAGATTTTGAACTTGTCTATAATCCAAGCAAAAGCATAAAGAACGTATACTTGATGAAGCAGCAAACATTAGGCCAAGTAATTTGGGTGTTTGGTTTGTTGCTAACTGGGGTGTTTGGTTGCTATTGTATGGGTTGTGTGGCTAATAATATGATCGAAACCATAACAAAAAAAAGTAATAAAATATTTAATAAAAAGTGCAGTATATTTTATACCTTTCGAAAGGACTGCAAGTATGATTCCCAGCCATGGCAGCTTCTAGAATCTATCTAGCAGTTTCACGCTTATGGTTTGGCTGCATATGTGAATCTTCTTTTAGACCACAAGCATGGACATGATGTACGGGTAGCCACCACTATTCTTTTTGTCGCTGAAATGGTATACAAAATAGGCTAAGCTATCTTTGTGACATTATCCCTTTATCAACATTACTAGTGATCAAACAATTAATATAAAGATTATTTGTGAATGTTAACTATATTAGAATACACAATAATCGATAATTATATCATTAAACATTCAAAATATACAGTCCATATATTTTTAACCTCTTAAATAATACAATTAGAAAGACCCCTTCGATTTAGAACCCTTTCAAATTATAAAGAAACAAAATAATTTTGGTTAATCTTAGTACATTAGACATTAAGAATACGGTTAGGATAAACTTGTGTACACTACAACAACATACCCAATAAATTTCAATACCGTGAACTCTTAAATGATACAA
>BQNB010069901.1:0-33328 GCA_026074375.1 Tanacetum coccineum
CTGACAAATAAGCTAGAAACTAAGGGAAATGGATATTTAAGCTAAGGGAGTCCTAATAAAGCTATGGTTACCTAAAATAAGCCCTAAGATAAGCTGGGATCTTAATAAGCTATGTTAACAGTTTATATAAAAACAGAAAAAGAGGGACTTTAAGCTAGATTTAAGCTATGCTAAAGGGTGAGATAAGCTATAAGGTTTTGTGGACTTAAAGGGGAACCTATAAGCTACAAAGAAAAGCAAAAAGATCCTAAGGCTTAATGCAAAATAAGCTATAAAAAGAGTGCTGAAAATGGTGTCTAGCACCAGGGGAGCATGCAACAGTGAGCTAAAGGCTTATTTGAGCTTATGAAAATAAGCTCTTAAGAGCTTATTGGCCAAAACCAAATACAAACAGATTAAAAGGGGTGACTAGTGAGCTTATATTCAAAAGATGAGCCAATGAGGACAACTTAAACCTGCTGAATAATGGGCTTGAAAATGGGGGTTCTTAAAAAATGCAAAGCCAAAATTTTGACTTATTTTGTCAAAGCAAAAAGGGCAGCAACCAGTGACTTGTAAAAGGGACTTTGGTGACTTGAGTAAGCACAAAACAGGTTGCTTAAGCTGGATAAGCAGAATAAGCTCTTAAGCTTATCTTTCTTGTGAAAATTTGACAAAAAATAAAAGGTTTACTAAAACTTTAATTTTAGACTAAAACTTATGCTTTCTTTTGTCTTAATTGAGCACACACACTCAGCCAAAAGTGGCTGAGTGTTTGTGACCCATACCAAAACCAACATGACCCATTTTAAGTTTTACCAAACACTCCCTTAAGTTATGAATTTCGGGTTTTAATGCTTTTTAAATGAAGTAAGGTGCTAGAATAGTGATTGTAAGTGTGGTTTAACAACTTTAAACCATTGGTACACAAGATAAACAGAATTCAAAAGGGTTACATGAGAATTCAAATTTTCGACAATGGCAATATCATAAAAATTCTTAACTTTTATTAAAACTGAATGAATTACAACATAAGCTTTTCAAATGAACTGGATTACACTAAAATGCTTTAATAAAAGACTTTTAAAAGTAAAATTACACTAAAACGTATAAAAAAGGGTGTGTTGTTCGGCTTGGTCTTGGCTCTTTTATAGCAGTCCTTTGCCTTTCTTTGGGGCTTCACATGTGCTAGTTGGGTGTGTAGAAACTCCTCAAGCAATCCTAGCCATTGGATTGGCTTTTGTGTTACTTCTCACACAATCTCACCATTGGGGGTGCTTCGGGTTGTGTGTTTTGACAGGGAAAGGGGTTATAAGGGTCAATAGGTTGTGGGAAGTGGTAGGGGTGAGCTGGGAGAGTACTTGGGAGGTGGTATGGCAAGAAAAACCATGGGAGAGGGGTGGTAAGGGTTTTGGCGGGTACGGGGGGTACTGTTTTATGGTTGCAGGATTTTAAAAGTGATCTTTGGAGATGGTGCAACACTAGTCCCTCAACTCTCTCACTCTTTTCATTTTCTTTTTGGCCCGTTTTTAGTTATAAGTGAGTTTGGAAAGTGACATAATTAGTCCTTGTGGTTTATAACTAAAAAGAATAAAAGAAGTTTTGGTGAATTACAAAAGTGGTCCCTGCTGTTTTAACTTAAAAGAAATAAAGAAGGTTTAAGCAATTTGCAAAACTAGCCCTTGTGTTTTATTTTCCTATTTTTCTTAATAAAACAACTTTCAAAACTTGGCAATTTTGGCCCTTTTTCTTTATTTTTTCATTTTTAATTATAAAACAAGGTTTACTAAAATTTACATTTTGGTCCTTGTGTTTTATAAAAAAGTAGTTTTGGGCTTTTGTTGGGCTTGGGTTGGGCTTTTGGGCTTGTATTGGGCCCACTGGGTTTGGGTTTGGGCCCAATAAGGTACAGGTTTGGTTATTGGGCTTTTTCAAGCCCAATAAGGTTATGGAGTGGGTTTTGTGTGTACAATGGCTGAGATTGGCTGTAACTGGGCTAGGATTGGGCCTTCAAAGTCTTCACAGTCTTTGTCAATTGCACACAAATGGGCTGTTGTAAATGATTGAGTTCAGTCCGCTCCGGTTTGACTGCTGATTCTTCAGATTGACTCTGACTTTGCCATTTTTGACTTTGGCTTTGATTTGCACAGTCTTTTCCGTTGTTTTTCATGCTCAGTTTTGTCATTTGGCTGGTTTTCTGTCTTTTGATGTATCCACCACTTCCTGCACAATACAAATGCAAAACAAACATATATTTGGCAGTTTTTGTCTGTTTTTGGTCATTTAAGCTCGTTTTTAGAGGTAAAAGATATGTGTAATTAAGCACTTATCAATGACATACTTATTTATTCAAAAGACGAAAGAGAGCATGAAAGACGACCATAAAAAATTTTGGAATTGCTTAAGGAGGAGAAGTGTTATGCAAAATGTTTCAAAATGTGAATTTTGAAATTGAAGGTATACAGATTTCTCAGGACATGTCATTGATAGGAAAGGCCAAACAGTGTGGACCCGCCAAAAGAAAGAGTCTCTAAATGATGGGCATCTCCTAAGACACAACAAGATCCGCCAATTTCAGGGTCCCTAGCTGGTTACAAATCAAAGGTTCATTGAAGGATTCCTCGAAGATTGCCAAGTCAATGACGAAACTTACTCAAAGGGAATCAAGTTTCGATTGGGAGAACAAGGAAGAAACGCATTCCAGTTGATAAAGCAAAGTTTGCAGTTCCCCAATTCCTGGCTTTACACTGAAGGGAGCGAAGACTTTGTGGTATACTGCGATGCGTCACACAAGGCTTTTAGTGCAGGTTTTAATGCAGCGAGAAAGGAGATTGCCATGCTTCTCGACATTTTAAAAGTTCACGAAAAACTACACCACTCATGATTTGAGAGCATGGATCGGTATTTGTTTGCCTAAAGATATGGAGACACTATCTATACGGAACCAGATGTACCGTATTCACCGACCATAAAAGCCTACAACACATTCTCGATCAGAATGAGCTTAACATGAGGCAACGCCGATGGCTAGAATTACTGAGTGACTACAACTGTGATATTCGTTATCATCCAGGGAAAGCAAACGTAGTGGCCGATGCGCTGAGCCGCAAAGAACGGATTGAGCCATTGCGGTTCGAGCCTTATTATGACAATTGGTTTGGGATCTTCCCCAACGGAATATTAGAAGCTCAGATCGAAGCCCAGAAACCAGAGAATATCAAAAATGAAGACGTAGGAGGTTATATCCTGAAGGGATGTACCCAAGGAAAGACTGGAACCGCGTGCCGATGGGACACCATGCTTACACAGCAGGATACCTTGCTATGGAGACTTAAGATCCGTGATTATGCACGAATCCCACAAGTTGAAATATTCTATCCATCCCGATTTCGAAAAGATGTACCAAGATGTTGAAGAAATTATTTTGTGGCCAAACCTGAAGGCAGACATCGCCACGTATGCTACAAATGCTTAACATGCGCAAGGGTCAAGGCTATACATTCAAAGCCCTCAGTATTGGCTATACAACCAGAAATTATCCTGATGGAAGTGTGATACTATAACAATGATTTTATCACCAAACTTCCTAGGTCATCACAAGTTGCGACACCATCTGGGTGATTCGTGGCCTCGACTTACAAAATCTATCACTTCTTACATACAGGAGAATGATCCATTGGATAAATTGGCAAGGTTGTACTTGAACAGGATAGTGGCAAGACACGGGATACCTGCCTCAATTATCTATGATCGTGATGGAAGATTCACTTTGAATTTCTGGAGATCATTTCAAAAAGCTTTGGGTACAGATATTAGCATGAGCACTGCGTATCATCCAGAAACTGACGGCCAGAGCGAGAGGACCATTCAAACTCTCGAGGACATGCTACGTGCTTGCGTGATCGATTTTGGCAAAGGCTGGGTTAAGCATTTGCCATTGGCCGAGTTCTCTTATAACAACAGTTATCACGCTAGCATAAAGGCCGCCCCCTATGAGGCACTGTATGGTCGAAAATGTCGATCACCAATATGCTGGGCCGAGGTTGGGGAAGCCCAACTGACTGGTCCAGAATTAATCCAAGAAACAACGGAAAAGATCGTCCTGATCAAGCAAAGGATGCAAGCGGCACAGGATCGACAAAAGAGCTATGCTGATCGGAAGCGAAAGCCGATGGAGTTCGAAGTTGGAGACAGAGTTATGCTCAAGGTCTCACCTTGGAAAGGAGTCGTACGGTTCGGTAAGCGGGGCAAGCTGAACCCAAGATACGTCGGACCTTTCAAAGTGTTAGCAAAGGTTGGAAAGGTTGCCTACAGGCTGGAACTTCCTCAAGAGTTGAGCAGAGTTCACCACACCTTCCATGTATCAAATCTGAAGAAATGTTATGCCGATGAACCATTAGTCATGCCGTTAGAAGGAATTCATGTTGACGATAAGCTCCAGTTTGTGGAAGAGCCCGTTGAAATCATGGAACGGGAGATCAAACGATTGAAGCGGAGCCGGATACCACTGGTTAAGGTTCGCTGGAACTCTAGGCGGGGCCCTGAGTTCACCTGGGAACGTGAAGATTCGTTCAAACAAAAATACCCACAACTCTTCACAAACCGGGCTTCGTCATCTACTACAAGGTCTTAAGCTTTGAGGACAAAGCTCTTTTAACGGGTGGAGACTGTAACATTTCTCATTTTCGTGTCATTGTACGACTATATTAATGATCACTATTTATTTTAGTCCGATACGCGTTTACTTTTAATATTTACTTTTAAGCTAAACCGCGTAGACTAGAAATAATCAATGAATGTAAACGGTCACCAAATAAATTAAGGTTTACATCAACCAAGTAAGGAATAATTATTTTGATGATAATTATGTACTTTGCGTATTTTATTTTTATTGGTCACGTAAAAGGGTTACGTATCGCGATAAAATACATTTAGACGCACCCCGGAAATACCTAGACATACCTAGACTCAAACCAATACCCACTTTAAAAGCCTAAACACAAAACTTAATCAAGTCTTGTGTTTATATCACATGGTTCCCGAATTTGGACAAGAAATCCATAAACAAATCGTCCTTGGTGATACATTAGCTAGTAAAATCTTCCTAATTTTATCTTAAGAGTACATGTATAAAAACTCTAAGCAATTAAAGATGGACTTTAATGTTCCTATTAAATAATACCATAGTGGATAATGAAGCCAAATTTGTTGATCCTTTTCCCTCTATACCCGGTTCACGACATAACATACACAAAAACTCCTTCAAGAATTTTGCTATCTAAGCAGGATCTTGTACAAACCCCCACTCATTAATACTTGTACTTATTTAAATAGTGGGGTTTAGAGCTAAAACCATTGTGTGACTAACAAAAGAATACAACCGAAAACTACTTCTAAAGGGAACGGTTTTTTGTTTTGTGTGGACTATAGTTTGGCAAGCTCAAATTGCCTATAAATATCACTCCCTAACTCACATAATACATTTTCACAAACCCTTAATCTCTCTCAAAGCTAAGACAACCTCTTTTCCCTCAAAATCACTCGTCACTCGCTAAAAGCCGAACCATACGCGACCCACTTGGGTCACTAAGGACTTAGGAAGACCTCTAAAGTCACGTACAAGGTTGTTAAGGAGAGGTACGCAAGCTTAAGGTCGGGTGTACCAGATCTTTGAAGCTTAACATTATACACGTTTGGGTGTAACGAATCGGGTTTGCGTCATAATTCGCAAACAAGACACTAGGACTATAGTAAGTCATTCTATGTCCTCTACATCGTCTTTCATATTCATATATCATGTATCGAATCCTATTTCCGCTTATATTTCGAGTTAAAAACTCAAGGTTAACGTGAAACATGCATGGTTCGACCCATGCATGGTTCACGCACCTTTCCATTGTCACAATGCAACTTTGGAGGTGCCATACACATATAACTCCACGTAAACTATTGTGGTAAACACGACGAGATGGTGTGGGAACAGTATACACATTGAGAAACGTTAGCATGTCCGCAAGTCACGCTTAGAAAATACTAGACGCGTTCGTTTTAGTGCTAGACAAATTTAACAAGACCATAACACATTAATAAACCTTTCGGACCCTTAGTGGGCTACGTAGCCCATCTTCGTGAGCCCACAAGGCTCATAAGCCACGATAAGCCTAAACAGCTTATTCGTGTGCTTATGCGCGGCTTAATGAGCTTAATATAGACTTAAAAACATAAGTGAACCTTTCGTGTTTCTTTTAAGACCAAACGGACCCTTAATGGGCCTCCTAGCCCATTTACGGGCCCTAATAAGCAAATAAGCTCACAATAATCTCGCTAGCGTATTTGGTGACCTTAAAAAAAATAGGGCTTAAATCGTCTAACGGACTTAAATGTACCTAAATGGACCCTTTGTATTTCTTTGAAAACCAACCGAACCCTTAACGGGCTTACTAGCCCTTTCGCAAGCCCAACGTGAGCCATAAGCTCACAATAAGCCCTAACCGCTTATCGGTAAGCGTATTAGCACAACGGCTTATATAAGTTAAATAAGCTTAATGGACTCAAATGATGCTAATGGGCCAAGCCCCAACCCCTAGAACCCATTCGGGTTCATAACCGGCCCAATAGGCCCAACAGTTTGCTTATTAGCTTATCGGATAAGCTAAATAAGCAAACCGACCTCCCAAAGTCATATATGAGACGCTTAACGGACCCTAATGGACCCAACTAAACCTTTTAAAACCTTACCGAGCCTTAACGGGCCCAAGACCGGCCCAACAAAGGTTCTAAATAGCTTATTCAGCTTATTTGGAATAAGCTGAAAAGGAAACAGTTTGTTTGGCTTAAATGCGAGTGGGAAAAACACTAGGAAAGGTCTAAAACACTAAACACCCTTATCGGGTTAAGCTATTGGGCCCATAAGCCCAATAAGCTCGAAATAAGCCATAATAAGCTCCCCGAGCTTATTTGAAGCTTAACAGCCCTATATAAGCTTATTGACGATATTCAGACCTATAAAAACTATATCGGACCCTTAAAAAGCTAAACGGACCTTAACGGGCCCAATAAGGCCCGTTAAGCCAAAATAAGCTCGATGAGCTTATTTTTCAGCCGAAACACTTTTTAAAATCTTAAACGAGCTTAACAAAGAGAAATGCCACTCGTTGGGATTTATTCGGAGCTAAAATGGAATTTTCGCGAACCAAAGGACCAAAAGTGTAATTTCCGAAACATGAGGGATTAGTTTTGTCAAATTCGAGTTTCAAATAACCCCAGGGACTATTCTTGTAATATTCTGAAACTTAAAGGTTTAAGAGTAAACTATAAAAACCTAAACTATCCTTTTAGAAACTTAAGGGACTAATTATGTCATTTCCAAAACTAAAAGGTTTAAAAATATAAAAAGGTATATTTATAAACCTAGGGACTAAAAGGGTAACAACTAGAAACCTAGGGGTATGTTAGTGAACAAAAGTAAAACAAATGAAACACTTAACACGCCGGTCGAACGCTAAGATGTTCGGACATCGAACGGCTTAAATAACAAGTTAATAAATAAGTATATTTATTAATAATGATTTCACGTTTCTCGAGAACCATCGAAACTATAAATACAATGATCTTGTGTGTCACCACACAAGTGATAACGGTATATATATAAACTTAAAATGGGATTTAGTTTATACAATGAGTCGTTAGTTTAAATGTGTAAACTAAGACTTGACCGTACACCGTACTTACTTCGGTACTTAACGGTAAGTGAACCACTACCTACTTGGATATTGTTATCATTCGGAGAACTACACCGGCTTAGGTTTGATAAGTCTGAGAAGTGAGGAGTTGTAGAGTAGTATGTAGATGAGAAACAGAGTTCATAGCCCCATGGCTTTCCCACTTACTTAAACTGTTTACATTCTTGGGTGTTGAGAACATGCTTTGTTTTACAACTGGACGCAGTGTACTTTTTGCCATGATTACGTGATCTTGCCTAAGGGTTACCATAACCCCTTTATGTCCTACGACAGGAATGTTTAATTGCATTGATGTGACTTGGGATTTTTACATTGGCCGGGGCAAGCGACAATGTTATGGATAGATTATTGGGATTGACCTCCCCGTTTCGGGTGACTATAGCTAACTTGGGACGAACGATACCATGTCGGTCGGAATTTGGGCTGTTGCAGGGTTAGCACATTCATTCACGGACCCATTGGCACAATTTATAATTGCATTTCATATACGTCGAGCTCGGTGTCAGGAGCTTTAGGAACGTAATGATGTTTAGAGGTTTGCAATGTTGCTTAATTCTTTACACTTGAAAAATCTTGCTGGTCCTACATTGATTTACATAAAACCTATGAATTCAACCAACTTTTGTTGACGTTCTTAAGCATTTTTTTTTAGGTCGAATAAGGCACGAGGTGCGAATGAATACATTGGGAGTCCATATGAGTAGTTCAACCACTTAAGATTTGGGGTCTTATTACACTGAGGGACAATTGTTTAAAACGATTATCTTTATATTTTGTTGAACCATTTGAAGCCATGAGCTTATGTAACAAACAAGTATTTTGTTAATCCAATGTATCTTTTTCAAACGACAAGTTAGTAGTCGTTCTCTGATCTTGTGCTATTGACCCAATAATGTAACGCCTTCGGATATTCAATATTCCGTTGCATACTCAGATTTGGGGGTGTTACAATTTTTCTCTCAAAATTATCCTTCTCTTCTTTTATTTCCTCTCTTAATTTTCTTCTTAAAATTATCCTTCTCTTATTCTATTTTCTAACCGGTTAAAAAAATCAAAAGTTACGACAGTGGAAGAAAGTAATTAGTACCCTAATCCGTACCCCTCTTATCATTATATGTTTGTGGTTGGGTTGTCTAGCAATATGTTAAAGCATCCAATACATCAGTATACGTTTAGGCGTGGCTCCGTATGTGCTTCCTAGTGCTTTTAGTACTATGGCTAATCGAGATCCGACATGGAATATGGATACAGGTGCATCATCTCATCTTAATTCACATACAAGTAATTTAAATATTGTTTATAATAAATGTTTATATCCATCTGTTTGTGTTGGTGATGGTAAATCCATACCTGTTGCTAACACCAGTCATAGCATCTTACCCACCCTTAACCGTCCTTTATACTTACATAATGTTTTGGTCACCCTTAATATCATCAAAAATCTTATTTTTGTTCGTCAATATAATAATTGTACTGTTGAATTCGATGCATTTGGTTTCTTAGTAAAGGATTTCTTAACCCGTCATATTCTCCTTAGATGTGACAGTTCAGGAGATCTTTACCCAGTTACATCGCCTTCTTTCACTCCTCATGCTTTGCTTTTTGTGAGTCTCAGTACGTGGCACCAAAGCCTCGAGCATCCCGGTGAAGACGTACTACGTTCTCTTATTTCTCGTCAGTTTATTTCTTGTAATAAAGAGAAGTCCTCACATCTTTGTCATGCGTGCCAGCTTGGCAAACATGTGAGACTTCCATTTGCTAGTTCATATTCTATTGTTACTCGTTCTTTTGAGTTGTGCATTATGATATTTGGACTTCTCCCGTTGTTAGCTCCGATGGTTTTAAATACTATGTGTTATTTCTGGATCATGATAATCAACTTTTTAAGGGTTAATTATATCAGATATATAGTATAGTAACCGGAAGTATCGGTCTCTCGCTTCGTTACCCACAAAGTTTGAAACCGGACCCGGGTCGTTTATCCCGACGAGGCGTGAAATTAACGGTTACGTTATTGGTTTGATAATTGGATGCTTGAATGAACAAAGATTTGATTGGTTATCTAAAACTACGGAAATTAATGCAATTTAAACTAAGGAAAACTTAAAACTACGGGAATTATCGTATAAAGACACTGGAAATTAAACCTAAAACTACGGGAAAGCATAAAAAGGCAATTAAATAGCTTAAAAATCTACGAGAAGCATAAATAAGGCATAAAAGGAAATCCTAAGGCTACGAGAACATAAAATTTAAGGCAATTAAACTTAAAACACAAAAACGAGAACGGAAATTAAAAATGAATGCGACTAAAAACCTAATTTATCGAATTTTAATCCTAAAGTGAAATTTTTACTTTTAATAAGTCATAAGTGACTAAAAAGTAAGAATAAAAAAAACTAGACCAAAAACGGGGGTGGTTAAAGTGAAAAACGCGAAGAAAACAAGAACGGGATCGAATCCCGTTCTTTAAAAACCAAAATTTTGCAAAAATGACCCTACAAAAGTAAAACTATTTTTCCTAGGTCCTAAACGACAAAAGAAAATTTTAAAAAAAAGATTTATATTTTTTTGACTTTTAATTTATTTATTATGAATTAATTAAGATTTTAATCTAAATAAATTATAAAAAATACTAAATGATTTTATAAAAATCTAAAAAAAATACAAAAAGTAGCTAAAGTAGTGGGGAATCTATGAAAAATAAGCTGGTACAAACAGCTTATCACAATAAGCTGTTAAAATTCGAAAACAGCTTATAAGCTTATTGGGGTAAAGAGCCTTTAACAAATAAATGTTGCACACCTCTACCGGATGAGCTATTGAAGCACAATGGTAGAGGAGTGTGTGGTTAAGGCGTGTGATAAGGGGGAGGTCATGGGTTCAAGTCCCATGACTGTCCCTTTTTTAAAAACATTTTTTTTCAATTTTTTTTTACACAAACTTAAAGACGTAATGAAAAATAAGCTCCTTTCAATCAGCGTAAAACTTTTTATGTACCATTGTAAATAAGTTGGAAAAAAGCTTTTAAACAGACACATGGCTTATAAAATTAATAAGGCTAAAAGTGCTAAAACTACTTGGGACTTTTTTAAAACAACAATAATTAAGCATAAAAAGGGGGGCGAAAATAAATTATATAATAAAATGCTAAAACCTAATTAGCAAATGTGGGAATCAGAATTAAGCTAGGTAAATAAGCAAAAAAATAACAGAAGCTTAAAAAGGATCTAAAGCTAATGGGGCTTAAACTGTGTTGGCTTTTTAATGACAAATAAGCACAATGTAAAGAAAAGTAAGCTAAGGCATATCCTACTCTACACCTAATAAGCAATTAATCAAAATAAGCCAGGGAAATAAGCACTTAAAAAGGACAGATTCAACTTTGAGCTTTTTAAGCATTAAGTTTAACTAAAACTGTCTAAACTATAATAAGCACTTAAAAAGGATTTGACAATCAACAAGCTGAAAATAGACAAGACACTTGACTAATAAGCAGTTAAGAACAAAAATAAAGCAAATCCAAACACCTATAAGCTCAAATAAGCAAATAAAGCACTTTGACAGAAAACACAATGAAACAGGCCAAATAAGACCCTTTTCGCGGCTTATTTTAAGACACTAAACAGAAACCTTTTATGGCATTTTTATTAGCAATTTGGCTTATAAATTCTTAAACCTTGACCTACTGGCTACATTAACTAACTAATAAAAAGGAGTCCGACTTTAAGCTAAGCCATGAAAAAGGCATATGAAAATGGCTTTTACTCTTAGTACATGCTGAATTTTAGTTTTTATGAAAGATAGAAAGGGAACTTGCAGGCCTAGTTTTAAGCTAGTGACTGAACTTCAAAATAGAAAATAAGCAAAATCAGATCAAATATATACCACAAGAGCTCATGCTAGAAAATCCAAACCTTAAAACTATAGAGAGCTTATTGAAATGGGCTGCTGAATTTTTACCATTTAAAGACAAATAAGGACTATGACAGAATAATCTTAAAAGCAAAATGGCAAAAGTAAACTATTCCAAACCTATCCTACTGCATTAGATTCTTAAAAGCAACATTAAAATAGGACTTAAGACCTGATTTTAAGGGACAAATCAAATAAGAACTTGAGAAGCTGTTAAACACCACAGTTACAAAGACTTTTTTAAAGAAAACTTGAAAGCAAACTATTAAACCTTAAAAACCATGAAAATAGATTAAAAACAACTTAAAATTGCTTGTGCAAACTACCCAAGTGACCCAATGGTTTTCAAAAACATTTTTACCCGTTTTCACCCCTTGATCCAAACACCCCTTTAAAAAATTTTGAAGTTGCAATTTAAAACAAATAAGAGTGAAAGGGCCTTAAAACTAGTTGTAACAAGCATATAGCGGATTTAATAAGCACACATAAGACATAAATAAGCACAAAATAAGCTGGATCACAATAAGCAGTTTAATAAGCATAAAAGACAGAAATGCATAACATTCAAACTTAATTTTTCATTCAAATTTAAAAGGTTACAAGGTTTTTAAATGTAAAGACAAAAATTAAAGACATAAAACATAATCAAAAACATTAAAAAATTTAAACTACTCCTACTCCTACTTGAATCTCAACTTCTGTCTTCTTCTTCCTTTTATAAGCAGCTGTGTATGTAGCAGTTGTGTTAGTTGTGCTTTTGCTGTGAGTGTAAACCATAAGCAATCTTGGCCCTTCAATTTTTCTTGTTGCCCAAGCCTATTAATCACCACCCTTCAAACAAAAAAACAGGCATATTTATGGCATTTTATGTGCGTTTTTGGTCGTTTAGGGTCTTTTTATTGAGTAAAAGGTATGTGTAATTACACACATACCCGATCATTATTCTCATTATTTATGGATTTATCCTCTGCGTACTAAATCAAAGTTTTTCAAAATTTCCTACATTTTCGTTCCTATGTAAATAATCAGTTTAAGTGTGATATTGCGGCTTTTCAGTGTGACCATGGTGGCGAGTTTGACAACACCGATCTCCTTAACTTGTTTGCTCAAAATGGCATTCAAGTCCATTTTTCTTGCCCAAAAACGTCACAACAAAATGGAAAGTCAGAGCGAATGATACACACTGTTAATAATGTCATTCGCACATTTCTTTTCCAAGCTCACCTTCCACCCACCTTTTGGGTCGAGGCATTACATATGGCTGCCTACCTATTCAATCTCCTACCCTCATCTGCCATTCAAAATGAGATACCTCACACTAAACTATTTAACAAACAACCTGATTACTCACGATTGAGTATCTTCGGTTGCCTTTAACAAACAGCAACTTACTCTCTCTAGATCGAGTGTTGAAGCTGAGTACAAAGGTGTTGCTAATGTTGTTGCCGAAACTGTCTGGCTTCGTAATCTTCTCAGAGAGCTTCATACACCATTATAATATGTCACCCTTGTCTATTGTGACAATGTTAGTGCTATATATATGACTGCTAATCATGTTTAGCATCAGCGGACCAAACATATTGACATTGATATACACTTTGTTGGTGACATGGTTGCTCGTGGGCAGGTTCGTGTTCTTTATGTACCATCTCGTTATCAGTATGCTGACATTTTCACCAAAGGACTACCGTCTGCGCTTTTTTAGGAATTTCGTACCAGTTTGAGTGTTCGGTCATCTCCCGCTCAAATTGTCATACACTTGAAATTCACTAGCACGAGATGCGGCATGTAAATGGCTTTATGATCTTAATCAGAACATTAAAAAGGGTCAAGTCAGCAAAAGGAAATTGCACAAAGAAGACTGATCATAAATTTTCCGGAGAGATTAAGGCATAATTTCTTGTCTAGCTTGCTTCTAAAAGGCTCCTTAGAGGCTTGATGATCTCATCGGCGATAATCATCAAGAGGTTCGTGCAATCTGTAGCCATTCAAATTTTGTATTTCAAATCCTTTGTCATAGAGATTTTCAAATTGCAACGCCTACAATTGTTACAGAGATATGTTCTGCATAAAATATTTATTTTGCGAGTCCCATTGTTTTAATTCGATTATATAATGTTTTAGTAATTTGGCCACACTCTAAGCTCGATTCCATACTGGTGTAATCAAGGGCGTGCCAGTAACCTAAGACAAAAGTTCCTTTGCAATGGCTAGTCATTATGTTTGAAAATAGTAATCATGTATTTTGCGACTACTAATTAATGGGTGTTAACTGTTAAGATATTAGACCCATTGTCAAAGATTGCAGTCAAAATGGCACCACATATTTATAACTCAATGCTATATAATAGCGCTTATACAATGTTCCCATAGTTTACATTTAAGACTATCCGGTGTTAAACTATTTATAAAGAAAATCGCTTATACAAGGTCCCGTAATATAAAGAAAACGGTAAGGACGGGAAGAAAATACTAACCTAGGATTCTGCTAAAATTAAGCAAAGACGTTGCAGCAAGTATCTTATGTTCTACCCATTCATTACTTGCAACATTATGTTTTAGTTCAGTGATAAGAACTGAGAATGCAGATGGTTGATATTGTGGTTCCAGGTAGTAAATCAAGTGAACAACTAAACCAAACCACCGTTGTCAAACACGCCTGCATCATATCTTGGTTTCCACAACATAACATTTAGAAAGAAAATCCAAAACCGACTTCTTCCCGTCACCGACAAGAGACATTGACAGTTTGACCAACCAATCCTCGACAACTTCTTCTTCATCGTGATCCTGCATATCGTAACCAATATTAAAGTTGCCCAAACTTATACGCAGATTATTGGGTTTATAAGTATTATCAATCTTTAAAGTAGTTTTAATAAATGCTAAATAACAAAATACACATTAGTAAACAACAAAGCGTGTGCATTATTAATTAAAATAGCCTATGAATATTAAAGGGCTTTTTACTGTTCATGAATGCATGTATGTATCTATGACTTAATGGCTTTCAAAAGATAAAACTAGAACGAAGTAAAAGTAACTTTGCTCATTTTTATGTTGTTGTGGTGATTTATGTTCCCATTCTGGTGGCCTGGCTAGAATTGGGTTAGTTGACTTAGTTCCAAACTTGGTGTAGGGGTGTTTATTGGTTCGGTTATCGGGTTGTTCAGTTTATTTAATTAAATTTTATTACACTTTGGGTGAAGTTCAACCCATTTGTGAGTTGTTTTGTTTTGGCTATAAAAATACCCGTTTCACCTGACCCGTTAGGGAAAAGTAAAATCCACTCCCACCTGCTTTTTTATTAATTTGTTTATATACCAAACATTTCTTCTAAAATTTCGTAAGGTGAAATTCATCATGTTGTAAATCAAAACCCCTATCGAGGGGTGTTTGGCTTATATGCTATTCCATATGTTCAATGTTAGACAATGAATAAACCTCGTAGGTTATAATTCATATTGAGACACAATATATAAAGGTTACATAACCTAGAAATCCTAATGGACCCAACCCACAAACCGGGCTTGGGCATAATCCATCTAATACTCCCCCGCAGTCCGAGCGGCGAAGCTCGAACTGGAGTAGAAAACAAAATAAAACATTAAAACAAACAAACAATAACTCTTTTGGTTTTTTTCAACAATAAAACACGGTTGTGTGAATTTGTGACCTTAGCACAAATCACCAACACAAATCACTATTGTGTGGATTTGTGACCTTAGCACAAATCACCAACACAAATCACGGTTGTGTGGATTTATGACCTTAGCACAAATCATAGTTGTGTGGATTTGTGACCTTAGCACAAATCACCAACACAACAAACAAATAATAAAACTTTTTTTAAAATCATAATAGTTGCTGCACCAAGGTCTTGTTGATCAAGAAACAAATCTTCAGATCCAACACTAGTAAAAAAGATCACGACAATACTGGAAGGATGGCTGGTGATGATGACGTCATGCTTTTCTTTGATTTTTTATGGGTTAAAGGGTGGTGGCTAGGGCTTGACAGGTGTAACACCCCTAAAATTCGACACGCAACGGAATACAACATTAGGGTGCTACTTCATAGTCTACACCAATCCATCACACCCGGGCCGAGGGCGCGACTTCATAGCCACAAAGTACTGGTTACGGAAAACGACCTCAAAAAGAGACGTTTGAGAAATAAGTTTCACATTCGACATATTAAAATATTAGAGTTACAACAGGTCCCAAACGGTTTACGAAAATACCACAACAACAGTTTAGCAATACTCAATGTTTTGAAAAATAAAGTCTTGTCGAATGTATAAAAAGAAGAGTCTCCAAAATACATACCTATGCGGCTTCCCTACAAGCAAATAAACCTGAAACACCCGAGATAAAACATGCTAAAAACGTCAACAATAATGTTGAGTGAATCCATAAAGTTTATAAACAATGAGTAATAAATTGTAGAACACAAGTATAGTTCATCAAGGGTCATTGTAACATATACAATGTATAATTCCAACTTTATCGCATTGAGCTCATGACACCGACGCGTTAACACCACATATAAAATATGTCCACAATTTGCCCCAATACTAGGTATTATTGCCTCATACCTACAATCCACTCAATACAAAATGTCCGTTTGACAGGATGTTCATAAAATGATCCATACCCTAGACGGGGTTGTCAAGCCTAATAGATCTATTTAATGTACTAGCGCTTACCCTGAAAGGTAATTAACGATTCATGATATTAGGGACTTTGGCAATAGCAACTCATGCAATTAGTCATGTAATCGGGTCCAGCATACCATAAAATCACTTGTGTTCCTTTTTTAAAAACTAGCATGCATCTCCCTCGCGGGGTTTATAAAACAATTAAGTAAAGTAGCATGTATCTCCCCCAAAAATTTATAAATCAGTAAATAAAAATAGGGTTATGAACTCACCTTAAGTCAAATACGTATACAAACTCAGAAGTCAACCGAGTGCGTCAGAACATCAAGTATGCCTAAGTATCACCTAGAAAGAACGGTGACTTAGTACGTTAAACCACAACGCACACAATGACAATACGCAAAAGATACAAGAGAATCACCGTGACATGGTATGGCATTTCCTACCCATTTAACCAAGTCCATTTTTACCCAAACACTCCTATATGACATGAACTAATCAACCTCAAGTATAAACCCACTTATATCACTTATTTACGCATTTTATAAAATCCGTTATACTCGTTAAACCGTTTAAAGCAATTCAACACTATACAATTCTGCACTTACGCCGACTTAATGGACCTATATCTCAAAATCCGTAATAGGTATAAACGAACGGTTTTCGCCTCAATCAAGCTTAATGAACCTAATTTACTGATGTTATCAACCAAATACTCCAATGTATCCAGAACCTAAGTGAAATGACCAATTTACCCCTAAGTACACAATCTGAGTTTTAGAAACAATTTCCCGCTTCACCATTTTGATCATATCTCACAATCCGTAACTAGTTAGGATCCCATTCAAAAGCTTAAGTTTAAGTCTATCAATTATCTACAACGTTTAATTTTAGAAAAACAATTTCTAGGTTCATACTTTTTAAGATGTATTCGTTTGAAAATCTAGGCACAATTTCTAGTTAGTTTCTTCATTTTGATCGTAACTCCTTCATCCGGAATGGTTACGGCTCTATTCAAAGAACCACATACTCCTCATATATTTTACCCTTAACCTATGTAAAAACCCAGTAGCCTCCAAGTCAAATAAAATTTGTTACAAGCCTAACTATTTGTATTACAAATTCTGGGTACACACTAAGTTTGTTTCTACGGTTTTAGTCGTATCTCGACCATCCAGAAGAGCTAGAGTTCCATCCAACTCACCACTAGGACCTGAGATATTAACCTGATCATTTATGTAAATAACCAGTAGGCTTTAAGCCAAAATTATTCCATTATATCATAAACTATCTGCATAACCAGATCCAATGACCCATTTTGACTAGTTTCACTAATTTGGGCGTAACTAACTCATCCGGAGGAGTTACGGCTCCATCCAACTCACCACATACACCTTGTATGTTGTCAAACACAATTAAATCATAAAAAAATGTCATAAACCAAGAATATTTCAACAATAATCCCACAACCTGCTGTCTTATTCTAATGTTTCAACAAATTTCAATCAAACAACTTAACTATTATTTCTAACACCCTAAAATCATCTAATGCCATACCGATCATCATGAATCTCTCAAAAACACAATCATGCATTAAACCCAAAAATCAATCATGAAAATAACAAAGTTAATTATAAAAATAAAATAGAAACAAGGTGATTAGGGCTTACTTAACAAAAATAGAGGAAATCAAAGAAAACAAACACCCTCTCTTCTTCCATTTGTTAGCCGAAACCAAACACTCCATTAATTAGCCAAACCCTAACTTTTTATTAATCAAAACCTTGCAATAACACTAGTATTTAAACCCTTTAAACCTTGTCTACACCCAAAATCAATAAAACTAGCTAAAATCAATATTCTTGAAAAACTTTTGCATGTTGATTTCCTTGTAAAAATTAACAAGGATTGATGTAGGAGTGATTGGAATTGAATGGAGAAATTTTGATGATGATTTGGTGATGGTTGTTGGTGTTGTGTCGAACCAGAGGGAAGAAGGAGAGGAGCAGACAAAAATTTTGATATCAATAACTGTGTGTTTGAGTTGGAAACTAATACTGATATAAAAGGGTATTTATATTTTCTATTGTGACTAGAAATCTTCCAGGCTTTTAAAAAAATATACAAGGGGCCCAAGGCCTATGTTTTATATTTTTTTTTACCAATTTGTAGTATATACATTTAGTGTTAGAAACATGTAGTTAAAGTGTTAAAAGATGTAAAAATAAAATATTGACACGGTTTCGGCTAAAACGCGGGAAATGTCATGGAGAACCAAAAATAAAATAATTGGGCTCCCGGAGTAAAAATATAAAATTTTAAATTTCTTAGAACGCTTAACGGATAAATATCCTAAGCACGGCTCACAAATAGCCAATAACGACGATTTTTACTAATTCGGCTAAAAGCAAAAATAATAATTTCTAATTAAAGGTAAAAATAAAATCAAGGCTCGGGATAAATATTGACCTTAAATACGGATTGTTACAACGGGGTAGTTTAGGAGAGGCGGCTCAACGTAGCCACCTAGGTTTGAGGATTAGACCCGCTCCGATACCATGTTAGACAATTAATAAACCCCGTAGGTTATAATCTATATTGAGACACAATATATAGAGGTTACATAACCTAGAAACCCTAATGGACCCAACCCACAAATCGGGCTTGGGCCTAATCCATCTAATATTTAAGACATACAATATCACATTGGCCACGATATTTCAGGAAGAGTTTCTGGTTATATTTTTGAAACGATAGAGGTTAGTGTTAGATGTTGTTACAGTAATGTCATGTATCCTTTCTTATTTGAATGTAAGTCTTGTGTGGCATGGAGTTAGGGGAACTAATCTTATTCAACTCATCAGATATTTCTCGACGGTCAGTGTATCTCATTTTCTTTATGTGCATCGAGAAGAGGTAAAATTTATAGATTTTATATAAATTCAGAAAACTTTTAGAAAAAATACACTATTAAAAAATTTAGAAAAAAAACCCGTGCGTGCACGAATATTGTAACTAGTTTTCATATAAAATAATATTAAACATAAGTAATATTAAGTTACATTTAAAATAATAAGTTATGTTCATTAAATAGATCTAACAAGTATTGAAGACCCGCACTTCGCTGCAGCGGGTCTTCTTTAGTGTGTTTTGTTTTGTAGAGGTTTGGCCTCGTTCTTTTTTTTGTGCTGTTACAGTTTGGAAGGAAATCACACATAGGAAACTCAATGATTTTTATGACAGAAGCTACTATATACAGAAAATAGAAGTGAGACTTTTGTTAGCTCATCGGTGTGACCTTTTTGTTAGCCCATTTTTGATGCTGATGAATTTTGTAGGCACTATTTATCGCCAAAAATATGAGTTCTAACATAATAATAGTTATGCACTTTTGTGTTTACTTCCAAATATATGCAGGTGGGTTTAATTTGAATTCTCCAAATCAAGAATTCACATTTAACTCTACATTTTAGAAAGAGGCGACTCTCTCCATCACCTGCCTTGTCATATTACACAACATTAATTTGCAGCTCCTCAAGAAGTTCACGTCATCGCAAAACTATATGTTAACTAAAAACTTACAACGTTTATGAGACAAAGGGAGATGAACTTATAAAAAAAATGAACAGTGAAGTTTATGATACCTCATAAACAGGTACTTTAAAGTATTTAGAGCTATTAAATCCATGAATTATACTGATTCTTGTGCTCATAAACCCATCTAAGAAACCCACCTAAGAACACACTAAGCTTACAGGGTGCCTAATATGTTTGCAGAACGATTAACGTCAACATGTTTAATAGTAGCAATGCGGGTATCTGCTAAGATTTTCCATTCTTAAAATCCGAGAATGATCCTTTCATAGACAATGTAGGTTAACTAAATGGAAGCACCACCTGAAAAATTAAAAGTACTAATAATCAGCTTTATGGTTGTCATGATACAATTTTCATTAGTTTCACAAAGATGTGTGCAGCCCGTCATTATATATAAACAAAACTTGTAACTTTTGTTTTATTTTTTAAGTGAACTATCAGAATAAATGTTTTTTAATGGCACGCATAAGTCTGTGCCATTTGACCGTAGCCAAACAACAAACTACTTTGTTCGATATTTCTGAATGTTGTTTTGTAAACACAAACTAAGTACATATAAAATGGCATCCCCCTGTTTGCCTTTCGCACGACAGACTTTGGGACGTCTAGCACGAACAACATAATAAAGGATTAAATTCTAATTAATATATACTATTGTGCATTTGATTATGTAACACTTATATGGACTAAATGACTAACCCTTAAAAGTCAAAATCGGTATTGCTGCAATAACGTCTTAAATGCTAACCTGGTAATCAAAGTCATTTCTTTTATACCCGCATGGCAGAAACTAATCATATACGATTTGAAAACCTTATAATCAAATAATAACTCTTAAAACATATTCCCAAACACCCTTTAAATAACATATATTATAATACATACGAACCATTTACCTCAGCTTCTCTCTTGGGTCTAACTGGAGGTCGTTTAGGCGCAGCTTCTTCCTTTGGTTCAGCTTCGGCTACAGCCGGTGTTGCAATGGCTACTCTTCAGCCCTCAATATATCTCCAAGCTGAACCAAGACCTGATCAAGGGGTAAATACATAAAAAAAACTGTTCTTAGTGATCCAAAGTAAACATCATGAAATAGGACTTCATATTTCTACATAGTTACATGGCATATGTTTCAAGTAAAATAAAATTATGAATAGATAAAACATATAGTTTCTTGGCCAGTCCATGTGTCTTGACTATCATAGCTTAAGATGACATCAAGATACTGCATGACCCGGTCACGATCAACCTCTAATCTTACATGGTTTCCATAAATATGTCGTATGTAATGTTCCTACACTAACCAAATAGGATAATACTGTTTAAATTGTTTGCTTGTTTATGGAATCATAAAAGAGTTATGTGAGTACTCATGAACATCTCAGTCAAGATTTTGAAATTTGATTATATGTAAGCGAAACAGTGAACAAATGTAAAATGCTTATGAATAACTCTCTGCAAGTAAATAGCAGTAACATAACCAAATGGCTTTTGCTTTGAGGGGTACCAAAAATCATATTTTGACAGAGGAATACCAAACAAATTAAAACCAAGTCGTCTCATCAAAACACGCTTTAACAACTTACTGTTGTACAATAAATAGAATCTAAAAAGAATATATATATATATATATTTTGGCCTAAATCTTTATCTTCTTGCATTGCCTCTGTTTGGTTTTAAGAGTGAGTGTTGCTGCAGTTATATTTAAATGATAACCTTGCACAACCTTGATATTGTACGAAACTGATTCACCAACTATTAATTCACACGTTCATGTGACAACGTTTATGCAAGTGTGAGAGTTAAACATACCTTTTAGTTTCACTTGGAGGACCAAAACCCTGAACTTGTTGCTTTTTTTGAACCATGCGAGGAGAGGAAGCAGTCGTATGAGAAATATGGCCACTGCAAGTATGTAAAGTGTGCGTAATCAGTGGCCACTAAACAAACATTCAACACTAATAAACAGAGAAGGCCAATCATCACCCCAGGAAAAATAACCTTTCATTGTAACTTTTGAATTGTTAATTTGTAGAACTCATTCTCCATAAGACTCGAATGCGCCTATATAAGGGTCTGGATTTTGTGTGTGATGTACACCAATCCAGCAGTCCAATATTACAGGATATTAACATCGACTGATTCCTCATAAATGCTATCAAAGTTATGTTTAATTTGTAACCAATAAATTGTGATCGATCAATATTTAAAACTGCTAGTAGCCTCGACGACAACCGGTATAACTTTATCTATAGAAACATTTTTTCCGCAATAATATATAACATTTTTTTTGAAAAATAGTGTATAGCCCATACAATATAACCCCTGTTGACCCTTTACCCAATATGCATAGCCCGCCCGTCTCACCACCTCTAATAGACGCTGCAAAGTCACGCTGAACATTTAAGCAAGAAATTTGGTAGGGGTGTCAAGAAGATAGTTATACCTGAGGAATTCCTTTGCAAGCATCGAAAAACCACTGCAAATGCTGCTTTTCATTTTCATTAACCGCTGCAAGTTTGATGCGTGACTCTGCAATTGACAATAAACCCACGTTCAGACAACATCAAGTCTACTACTTGCTCGTAAAAGGTACTTAAGACATGTATTCATACTGCCCTCTTTTTTACTAGATAAAGAAGACATGCCCAATCACAAAAATGATGATGAACATATTTATGCATATATAAAGATGAATAATGTAACTCATACACGTTTGTCAAGTGACATGCCTAAGTTTTGTCCCAATCAATCCGTATACAAAACACCCATCACGTACCAAAATATGCTACTGTATTAACAAATATTTAACATCTAGTCTCCGATCAATTCTGCTTACACCACAGAAAATACCCCCTGCCTATAAGCTGCACGGCTAAATTACAACTACAAAACCTTAAGAAACTCAAACAAAAATACATATAAACCTAACTATGATAAAAATTCTAATAGAAACTATTTTACATGAATTTCAGTATATTAACATAAATCCCAATACTTTATTGCTCTTTTAGCCTCATTAGCTTCAATTTAACGATCAACCTGTTTGGACCATACATATATATTTACCTGTTTTGACCCTTTTAACAAACCCGCCCATGTTGCCACTTTTCTGACCAAATCATATCAAGCTACATGCGACTATAAAAGTGTAGCCTGGCCGAACTGAACCCGTTTGACCAGTCCTACATAACAGTTTAAATTTTCTAATGAACGGTGACTCCTAATGAATAGTTTGTACCTCTTATGATAACCAGTCCTACATAACAGTTTAAATTTTCTAATGAACGGTGACTCCTAATGAATAGTTTGTACCTCTTATGATAAACGGCCATAATTTATAGGATTTCATTCTGTGATTGCTTCCAAAAGCAGAATTCCATAGCTATGAACGTCACTATTTTCATTGAGAAGCCTACTGTTTGCATATACAATTTAGCATTGTCCCGTTGCCCTAAATTAATAGCAAAAGGCCAAAACTTAGTACCTTTGGTTGCATAAAGTTAGTTCGATAAGGGTTATTTATCTCAACAGAGTCTGCCCCAAAAATATATATTTTATCATGTTATAAATGTGTATTTGTGTTTTCCGAGGAATAGATACTATGTGGTCAATCCTATTATGTTCATACATGTATGTCGCATTTAAATAAAACAATTGGATTTCAAGTCCTCACCTTCGAATCAAAGAGAGAAAGCATTTATCAAACAATTGATAAATGAATGGTTTATCATAAACTTACCTCAGATAAAAGTTGTCGGCCCCAATCAACGAATCAGTAAGTTACATGTTTCGACAAATTATGCAACATGCATAAACCACCCCTTTTAGCACCCTTACAAAAATATTATACATACTATATTAAGATTTTTAGAATTTTTGAGCCATTAGAAGGATACCCATTTTCAAACACACCTTTTGTGGCTAGCTCGTCCGGCTAATAGTATCTTCGACCACCATTACTGTCAAGAAAAAAAAACAATTTCATTTATAAGTGACTAATCAAACAAAAAAGTAATTATCTGAAACAAAAAACATTCCATTGACGGTCTATAACCCGTTATTTCTTTTGGCTTGCGGGTCTTATTGCATTTTCTTATAGAAAACATGCTAATATAATTGCATAAAATAGGTTGAAAAATGAGTAAGTAGTACCTGAAGCAATAGGCAATAATGCACCCATCTCCTTATCACTTGATTGATTCCCGGCAATAATGCCATCACAAATCTAAACTCTGGAAAAATAAGCACCTGAATAAGCAATGAACAGACTTTTTCTTTTTTCTTTTTACGGAAAAAAAATTATACAAATCAGTGGCTTACTCATTTTAGTTTATCCTCTCCTTAGACTGCCCACCATGGAAGTCTTGAAAAGATCCTCACAGATGTCATGTTTCTGCATAACATGTGAGCAAAAATCAAAATTTATACCATCACACTTAACTAAAATCAAAAAGGAACAAAACTTATCTTCGAAAACAGAAATCAAACACAACGCATATGATGGTTATGTTCACATAGAAATTACCCGCTTTGATGCACAATCCTGCGCGTAGACCGAATGATGGGCTTAATTTCGTAAGAATCTCTTGCTCATCCGCTGTGAAAATTTCAGGCCTTTGTTTCGGTGTGGTAAAAGGTCATCCTGGTCTACGACCGTCATTCGGTCCCCCAACTGGCCTTGCAGGGTCATCTCTTTTAGGAACCCATCCCTCTTTCTTCTTCCACCCGCCTTCATGGTTCGATATTCTGGTGTCCTAGGCGTAGAGGAACCACACCAATCTAGTTTCACCGACCTAAACACACGAACCATAAAACCGCAACTAAACAATCCAAACACTAAACACATACGTTTGAAACAGATCAAAAGTATCATCAACAATGAAAACCCTACATCAATAAACTCAAAACCTAAAAGTATAAATCAAATCCATTTATATTGAATTAAATTTGGGGAAAACATAATAACCTCCATATTATGAAAATCCGACCTCGTTTTCGATTAGTAGCAACATAAGAAACACCGTCAATCAAGTTACTATCATCAACCATCTTGATATATTTTCGGTTAAATTTAAAAGAGAAAACACAGATTTGTGTGTGTTTTGTGTGTAGATAAAGGATACACAAAAGAAAAACACGTATCCCTCCACTTGTTTCATTATCAAGTGAGTCAGCTGTGTGAGATGACTAAAATATTTGATGATACTGAGAATGAATAAAATACAATTGTTGCATCATTAAAATATTAGCGGTACTGTAGATTTGTGAGTGGTTACTGTTCACCGTGTGAGACAAATTTTTTTTACAAACAAAATAAAGTATAATTGTGTTCCACCGAGACACAAGCCAAAAAGAAAAAAGTTGAAGTACCCAACTCCACCTCTATCTCTTCCATCCCCTTTTCACACACACACGCACACCACCGTAAACAACAATGGTGAAAGCATCGCTCAAGAAACAAAACCCGCCAACCCCAAACACAAACACCCCCAAGAAAAAAATCACAAAAACAAAATCTAAATCCAAACACCCCCCTTCGTCATCATCAGATTCCGACACCGAACCAAACACCCCCGACCAAATCGTTAAACTAATCTCCCCTTACACAAAAGACCAATTAATTGACCTTATTATCACAGCCGCCGTTAAAACCCCCACCTTATACACCCACATAACCAACTCAGCAGATAAAGATGTTTCGCATCGAAAAATATTCGTTTATGGGTTAGCCTGGGACACTACTAAAGAAACCCTGAAGGCAGTTTTTAAGGTTTATGGTGAGATTGAGGATTGTACTCTTGTCATGGATAGGGTTACTGGGAAGGCTAAAGGGTTTGGTTTTGTTCAGTTTAGGTATAGGAAAGGCGCCAATAAGGCGTTGAAGGACCCCAAGAAGAAGATTGGGAATAGGGTGGTGAATTGTCAGTTGGCGTCGTTAGGGAATGCGGGGAGTGGGATTGGGAGTGGGAGTGGGAGTGGGGGTGGGGAGAGTAATGTGGGGAGGAAGGTTTATGTCAGTAATGTGGGACCGGAGGTGGATTCAGAGAGGTTGAGAGCGTTTTTCGAGAGGTTTGGGGAGATTGAGATGGGGCCGTTGGGGTTTGATAGTAAAACGGGCAAGAGTAGAGGGTATGCGTTGTTTGTTTATAGGAGTCAGGATGGGTTTAGGAAGTGTTTAGAGGAGCCGAATAAGATGTTTGAAGGGTGTAAGCTGCATTGTCAGAAGGCGGCTAATGGGAAGATTACGGGGGTTGGACCTGCAACGGCTAATGCAGCGCCGATTGTGCCACCGCAAATGATGGCGAATTTTGGGATGTTTGGGCAGGGTCAATTGGGGTTGGGGTTGAATCCTATGTTTGGAGGGTTGATTGTGGATCCGAATACAGGGTTGATTGCTGCGAATCCTATGTATGGTTCGGGGCTGTTGGGGCATGTGGGTGGTGCACCGGGTGGGTTAAGTGGTTACTATGGTGGTGTACCGGCTGGATTAAATGTAGGTGTTGATAGTGGGTCGTTGTTAGGAGGATATGGTGGAGCTGCTTCTCCTATGCTACCGGGTGTGGGTTTACAGAATGTGTACCCTGAGAAGAAAGAGGGGTCTAGTCCGGCTTCGGGTTCTGCTTCTGGCTCTAGGTCTCAAGGTGCTGGTGGGTCGTTCAGTGGTTATCCATCTCGTATGCGGTATGGTTTGATGGTTTGTTTTTGGTTAAGTTACATATATATCAGTATTAGCCTATTCTTATTTCATCTTGCAGAATACAATTTAAGTATAAAATGGTTAAAAAATACACACTATTGGTCCACAGAGAGCATGTTAAATTGTCCTGCATGTGTTTTTAGCATACAAATTCTTGATATCCAATTGTTATGTTTGATTAGCATATACATTATACAAGGCAACAAGCCTTATATCACAAAGTACTTGGGATAGGAAATCCGTTATAACTTGTGAAAAGAATCATACTTTTAGAGAATTTTGTAGGATAGAATCATACTTTTAACATATATACATTCTGATTCTACTTATTATAAGTGTGTTAACACTCGTATCAGTATTTCTGTAGGAACACCCATCATTATATATGACAATTAGATGCAATGCTGTAGTGACTATATCTTTGTTTTTAAAAAGGAATAGTGCTCTAGATAAAATGTTTCGCGTGTGAGCTGTATTCTTTCAGTAAGCACAAAACAGGGCAGGATCAAAGGTTACTTAAAAAGTATACCTTGCAGAAAGCACAATATGCATACTTTACTTTTCAAGCTACATGGATCAAGCTAAAAATGAGGGTCTGGGTAACGGATAAAACGTTTTTTAGCCATGCCAAACTGGTCGGCCGGGTTGACCTGTCACCAGTTTTGTTTCTTTTTCTTTAATGTATTAAAATATGCTTTTATAAAGTATTTTAATAAGATCTTAATTTGATTTTGTTGAATGAAGCAATGCAATGAGAATGTATTGCTTAGAAGCGTCTGCAGGTCATATTCGGTTCATTTGAATTAAAATATAATGTTTAAGCAAACCTATTTTTTTTAGTAAGTTGTTGAATTCGCTACTTCTATTTTTTCCCTTTTTAGCAAGCTATGAACTTTCTGTTTTCTTTGATTGTTTTACCATGACTTTTTTCTTCGATTTTGTTTTTCAAGTTCTGATGTTTGACTACTACTATCTTTTGAGGTCACCTCTAAAGTTCTCTTTTCACATGTTGAGTTATGTATTTGCAGATGAGGTGCAGGTGCCATTGAGGTTAAATTTTTCACTCAGAATTGAAGGATCTGTTTTAAAGGCTTTTTTATCTGTCAGTTGCAATTTGTTGGAAGTTGTGCATGTAGAAAGATGTTTTGTATTTCAATTGCCTTTCTTTGGTCAAGTTCTTCTCATTTTCTCCAATTTCCTTTTACATACTTTTTAATATACTTCAGAATTTTATTGTAAGGATTTGATGATATTTTATCGTTATATCTATTTTTAGCTTCTTTCTATTTTTTCAGGAATATTTTCAGCAACTTTTCCAGTTGCTTTGCTATAGCACATATAACAATCCTTTTTTTTGTTATGTTGAATGCTTTTGGTTTGTAGGTGAATTTTATTTGCCATTACTCACAGTTTTTGTTTGTTTTTTGCTTTTGACATTTTTTCTTTTTTGATCGGTTCTTTCATTATCAAAATTGCTCTTTTTTGTAAAGTTTTAGCTATTAGTATATATTATTTTATTGTTAAATTATAGGCTCTTCACTTCTTCATTTGTACCGAACTGGCATATTAGTGACTTGAAGAGCGTGATTACGGGATTTCGATATTCATTTATCAATATGGATATCATAGTTGCTTATGTCCATTTTTCTTTTCTTTTTAAGTGGGCCATCAATTGCAATTGTTAACCAGAGGTGGGTAAATGGGCAGGTCGTTCTGGTTAGGTAACAAGTCAACCTGGCTTTGAGTTAAAGCGTTTTTAAGTGGGCCATCAATTGCAATTGTTAACCAGAGGTGGGTAAATGGGCAGGTCGTTCTGGTTAGGTAACAAGTCAACCTGGCTTTGAGTTAAAGCGTTTTGAGACGGGCCGCGTTGATTTGGTTTTGCCTAAGTACCGTTCGTCCTTTTTCTTTTTATAAATAAAATTGTTCTTTTTTTGCAAAGTCATAATGATTATGTGTTGAACATGATTTTTATTATGTTACTAATAATCTCAACACAAAAGGCCCTTGGCGGTATCTGTGTGAATATCCCCAAATAAGTGGTTGTTGTTCACGTCCCGTCAGGGACCTTCTACCTGTTTGACCCTCTTTTTTATATCAACTATTTTTGTTGAATTGATCCATTGGAGATAAGACATAACCCTGATGGGTCTATTTATTTATAAGTATATGAGTCGATATCAGCATATTGCCTTCTCTGATGTAATAATGTTAACAATTAAGAAACTCTTTTCTGATTTTTGTTTTGGTTTTTATTCCGTTTTTGTGTTTAGATTTAAGTTTCAAGTTTGCTTCGAACTTTTTGTTGCTTATTTGGCTACTTTTACTGCAACATGCTTATGCATATGTTCCTCTATCATAATTGCCAGAAACCTGTAATTTTCTTTTTCAAAACTTCTGCATTTTCTTATGTTTGTGTTTTGTTTTCTGCGGCTAGCAATTATTGGACTTCCTCACCCCTTAATACTACCTTGTTTCAACACAGGCAAATAGAATGTGTGTCGGCATCCAAAATGATATTGATTTATGGTTTTACTTGTATTATACTGGGTGTCAATTTGATTAATGGATATTAGTTTATGCTTTTACATATTTAAGCTGGATAATCTTACGCTTTTAAGATTATATGAAAATTCCTGAGTTGATACGTCATATGGAAAGAGTAGACTTTTTCCTATCTTTCAGTCTTTAACGTGAAGGAGTGACTCTATTAATACAGCAAACAGAATACTTGTTGGCATTTAAAATTATATTGATCTATGGTTATACTTGTGTTTATATTGGATGTCTTTGTGTTTGAAGCATATTGATTTATGGTTTTGCGTGTTACTGGATTTTCTTACGTTGAGAGGATTATATATCAAATTACCGAGTTTACAACTCAAATGGAAAGGGTGGACTCTTACTTATCTTGCAGTCTTAACAGGAAGGAGTGACCCTATTACCACGAGCCTAATCCACAGTCGTATAAAATAGATAAATTTTCTTAAGAATATGGTGCTTTTTCGCTGGTTATTCCAGAGTAGGTTTAGAATATAAGTTATACAGGATCTTAACATACAAAATCAAATAAACCACATAACCTAAGTTGATTATGCACCAAGAACAATATATACCTACTTATTGAGTTACTGTCTATTTTGTGTTGTGTGTGTGTGCCTGATGACTACTCTATATGTTATCTGATGTCTGATTAATGCATCAGAATGTTGTGGCGATTGTCATTGTGCTACTGTAAATATTACGTCTTTTAGTATGTTAACATGTATACGATGTGCATTCTGGCATTGTACAAACATACAAGTTCAGTGACTCTTTCCTTGAATGTCTTCTTTATTCTTATGCTTATCGTGTATCAAAAATTTCCAAATTCTGTTGATGTTCTATAGGCGTGTAAAAGTTAGTGTTTTCTGCTCCGAATTTGAGGCAGGTAAACGCATTCTGTTGTATTATATTGGGTTGTGTTTATATCTGTCGAAGTACATCTACATATGTTTTGAGCTGAAGATCATCTGCTTGTGTTGTATTATAAAATCTGGTCAAACCCATTTGTAGTCATGTGATGCGGATGAAGGTTTATTCTCTATGACATGGATTTGAGGTTTTGAAACCGGTGCTCTCGTTGTATATGTCTAACATTATGTAGTTTGTCACTCTGAAATGAACTGATCATGGGTTGGTTGGTGCAACTCCTCTAGGTTGGCGATGGAGACTGTTGTTGTAGCAGTTATCTGTTTTCTTTTGAAACAGCAGATAGATTAAGCTCTAGCAAGAGGCTAGGAAAAAACAAACTACAAGGATCAGTATAGAGTGTGCTAGGATTTTCGACCCTCTATCCAATTTTGAGAATTTTTTTCCTATTACTAGCAATATCACAGAAGACAAAAAGGCAGCGTTCCGTTTAAAGATTTTGGTCACAGATTTAGTATCTGGCCGATTGATACCTTGCTTGTCAAGATTGGTTAAAGTGGGGAGTCTCGTACTCTCGTTTGATGTTACAAACTGAATCATTTTCGTTTTATATTTTATGGTTTGATAACAGAAAATTTAGTCTGTTTTGGAAGAAAATCCCAAACCGTAGAAGACCTATAGCAAACCGATGAACACCATATAAAGCAAACCGATGAACACCAAATAAAGCAAACCGATGAACACCAAATAAATACGTACAGTTTAAGAACATGCAAAAAATCCAGCTACAATTTTGGTCTATGTGTTCACGAATTTGAAGAGAGTGAAGAAAATTAAAAGATAAGCAGATAAAAGAAAGAAAGCAATCCCAAACAACTTTTATCTGCTTATGTTTAAGTAGAAACGAGTTTCTAACCCGTGCGCTGCCGCGGTGCGCTTGTGACTATTTTTGCAACGGACCGATAATGGTGCGTTTTGAAAATTGTTTTTTAAAATATTAAACTTCAACATTTTTTATAAAATCGTACGCATGTCAGAAGCATTGTAATAGTGGGCTGGTTTTGTTCGCAATTCGACGATCTTTTCAGTGACATTTTTTTCTGAATGAATCGATAGATATGCGCTCCATATTTGATAAATAAAGTTTGTTATATAAAAAAAATCGTAAATAGGTTAAAGTTCTGGGTGCGTTTTAAAAATTGTTTTTTTAAATATATATATATTTAACTTAACATTTTTCGTAAAATCGTACGCATGTCAGAAGCGTTGCAATATTGGGCTCGTTTTGTTTGCAATTCGACGATCTTTTCAGTGACATTTTTTTTTCCGAATGAATCGATAGATATACGCTCCATATTTAATAAATAAGGTTTCTTATATTAAAAAGTCATAAATGTGTTGAAAATATATAATTTTTTTTACATTGGTAAGCATGCAAGGTTGAATATTTTATTCAACTTGGTGTTCACATCATACTGGTATTTAATTATATTTATATAATAATTTATGTGAAGCATTTAGGTAAAATAAGCAAAACCGATAAACATGTAAAAAGCTGTTTACTTCCCTAATTGTTAGTACAAAATGCGTGATGAGGTGTGAGATGGATTAGGGATGCTTACTGGGCCGGGCCAATAAGCTGTTGATGAGTTGGATCTTATACTAAACCAAGTAACGAGATGATTTTCTGCACAATTAAGAGTAAACCGTTAGCCTTACCGTGGGGACGGACCCCACGATTAAACTCTGGCGTAAGAGTAAGAAATCATGTCAGAAGTATGTGTGTGTGTGTGTGCTGAGAGGAGTTAGGAAAATCGTACCATTTGATGTGTCAGAGGTATCTTTTTATGGGTGAGTGAAATACTAGGTTTTCCTAGTATTTCGCTTATTTCGTTAGTGGCCGGAGTGGGACCCTTGTCGGGCAAGGTTCCATTACTATCGTGTTTGCGGACGCGGATTACCTTCTGTAGGTGATTTGCGAAAGCGGCTTGCAACCGGTCCACGTCAGTCTTATTATATTCGAGACTTAGCCAGTGTGGCACTAGGCGTAGGTTTGGTCCGCTTATTTGTTTAGTTGGGCTTAGAGCCCATTATGACAATACAGCCCAGGCCCGGAGGCCTAGTATGCCTATTATACGTCATCAGTAAGGGTGATGAAGATCAGCAAAAAATCAAAGATCGAATGGAAAAATCTTGACAATTGAATTTTCATAAAAAAACAAAAACACTTTCCGTTTTCAATTATAAAAATAAATTATTTTACAAACGGTAAATCATTAAGTTACAAAAATAAACCATCACGATGAATTTTATTTTTCAGTAGATGGACAGTTCGATATACTTTGACATACTTTTAAGGTATTAAATATTAAATCACACATGAATTGTGATGCGAGTTTTAGATTTTAAATCACAAATCAGATATGACTTTTCGTATTCAAATCACATGTGACTCCTTAAAGCGTAAATTTCAACACTCACAACAAATATTGCGAAAAAACGTTCGTCGAAATTATATAGAAGTGCTCATGTAATGAAAGATGATTTTATGCTTGACATGATGATGTAATTTTTTTTACTTAACGATCAACGGGTTGTGAAATATATTTTTTTAAACTGATGTAAGAGTTTTTTTTGTCTTGGTTGAAAAAAATAAGTGGCTATGATTATCGTATTTAATCTTTGATTTATTTATGATTTTTCTTGAACCAAACTCGTAGGTAAATAAACAAGGGACAATTTCATATTTACCAAATATGAACACCATAATGTCATATTGACCCAAAACACGCTTTAATTACTTGTACAACATGCATCAAAAAATGTATTTTGGCTATATATAGCATTTTGATGCTCTAACTTAAAATGTACTACTACATTTTAAAGTTAAGTTTCAACTCAAGCTTAAGGTCTTTTTTGGAAGAAAAATAAAAGAAATGATTGAAAACTGAAAATTATGGTGTTTTTGAGTTTTTCATGAATAAAAGTGAAAAAAAGGCAAATGACAATAAAATTTAATATTTTTCTTTAAAAAATTTCGTCAAAATATGAGCCTATTTGGATGCAAACAAAACTATACCCAAACTATTGGGTATATAACATATTTACTCATATTCAGTTTTTGTACTCTCATCGTCTAATCATTATTATCCAATGTTGACTTTTGAGGTTTTATTTTGTATATTTCACCTGAACTATTATGTTTTATGTTATATAAAACTTGATGCGAAATATATGAATGAATTAAGTTTTAAATGTCTTTTTATTGGTATAAAAAAAGTTGAGCATTTCCTTAATTAGTAAAAATGTATAAAATTTTTGTTTTTG
>BQNB010069902.1:0-33327 GCA_026074375.1 Tanacetum coccineum
CATGCATACCTGCACAGAATTCCTTATAGTTGCATGCCTTATTCTATGAAGAGTTGGATCCTAGGTTGGTCTCTTCTTGAGTGTTTGCAGCATGGGTCACAACAGCAGCTACAAGTGCTTCAGCTACTATTGTGGCAATGAGTTGGTTGAGCATCTGAGTGTCAATGCCACTGTTGATGTCCACGTTGTTTCGGTTGGTTGAACGGTTGACTGGAGGGTTCCGACGGACAGTTGGGAGTCGTCCGGGTGCCATTTTCTATAAGAGGGACAATGGAAATGACAGTTATGACATGTACAAAAGTTATATGCGTAAAGATGGTCACGTTACTACAAATGGTATGTCTTTTGAAATCAATACTGTTATTAGTCGCAAACATGATACTTATTTCAAAGAGTAAGGGGATACAAGAGTTCACTAGCCGTGACAAACCCATAGCTTAGTGGTTGTACAAAAGACAAAAATAAAACTAGTTGTTGTTACGGTAGATTCATTGGACCGCTTCCTAAAGTGCCTCCTTCCTCTTCTGTCATGCTTCTTCTTGAGCATTACTAGCATGATCCTTCGCATCCTCACACATTTGTCTAAGTTAAGTAATCAATTCGTCCACAGATAGTGTCTCCAATGAACTTTCCTCAACTCGGGGCTTCACATCCCATAGTATCATGAAGGCTTCTAACTCCTCTAAATAGGCATTTGGGTAACGGTCCATGTCCTCGAGAATGGTATACAACTGCCCTCTAAGGCGCGTTGTGCATACGCTCAAGACTGTCTTAAGAACAGGCACCGAATTCTGACCAGTTTCCATCCTGTAGGCAGTTAGAGCTTCTTCTCTCTAGGTGGGGTCCGTTCCAGCAGTCATCCGCTGGTAAGTAGCCATCGAGAATGGGGATGAAGGTGAGGGTGGTAGAGTAAGAGGATCAAGTTGATAATCATCAAGGTTAATAGCAGATATTCTGGCACGTTCAGCAAGATTTGGCTTAATAGGTAAAAAAGATATACGAGCGGTACGTCTAATGGTTGGGAGAAATGGTGATACAAGTGGCAAAATAAGTAATCCGAGAGTAGGACGTCTCCTGTGATACACCTGAGGAAGTGTGTCGGGGAGTCTGGGAGGTACCAGTGTAGTGTTATCAGTGTGTCTCAATTCCTCTGAGTTTGACATGTCGCTGAGACAAAAATATGAAATAAGGATATAGGTATGTTTCAAAATACGCATAGTTAAGCCTGTTTAATGCACATGTAACCCATATTAAGTATACGTATCTCATATATGTCTATTTCACATGTATCCCATTTTAATATATATGTACTCCCTTGATTGTTGATTCCTATGTACCCCATATTGAGAAACCAGCAATGACAGACAATAGAAGCATAATAAGCATGTTAAGCAGGTAGTTATAGTCTAGTGCTACCTAATGCAACCTAGTTCTATATAACTTAGGGCTCTGATACCAATCTGTCACACCCCTAAAATATCAGAGTATAATGGCAACCGAGGGCGTGCGACTTCATGATTATCATACTTCTAAGCAATACAGAACGACCTCTATATGTGACGTTTTAAGAAAAACTGATCACTTGTAATAGGAAATAATAAGATTGTTTAAACATTCAGCGGAAGCATAAAAATAGACAATACGACAGCATTTTTAAATAGTAAAAGTGATCTTCAGATAACAGGAAATGACTGCAATGCATGAGACTTCATATAGAATCTTCGTTCTTAATACCTGAGACAACATTAATAAAGTGTCAACATAAAGTTGGTAAGTCCATAGGTTTGGTTTAAGCAGAAATGTTTAATGATTATGAACCACAAGATTTTATCCACATATTACAATATAACAGATACAAAGTCATATAAATAGCATTACTATCGTCTAAGCTCATGACACCGAAGCGTTAACATATACCAACAATAATGAATGCCCTTGCAGGTGTCTAACCCGGGACACCCGTAATCTGACTCAAATGAAACTGTGTTTTCTTGACTAATGTCAGTCCAAGACAAACAGGGACGTCAATCCCGATAGATCTATCCATAACATTCGCGCTTACAAGTAATTAACGGTTCATGATAAATCGGGCAAATAGCAACTTGGGTTAAATCGGGACTTGGACCAATCAGTAATGTGTAATTGTACTTGTGTTCACATGTTTAAAATAAACAATGTTCTCACCCCGAAAACAGTAGAGTAGGGGCTATGGAAAACTCACCTTGTCAGTTAATCGCCTGGAGGTGATAATGGATTCAATGCACGTCAAATAGTGACTCAGTCAAACACCTAAGTAATTGTGACAATTCTGAGTTTACATTCTTAAACTTAATGTATGAAATGAATTATGCAAATGGGTCAAAAAGGGTATAGTCGTTTATGAGTTAACATTTTACGTTTTCAAAGTGTTGGATAAACCGTTGACTCTAGGGATGATACACGACTTTACAACTAATATTCTATATACGTAAATTTCTAAAATCCACGTTGTAACTTATATTTATCCATCCTTAGGATCTTGTCTATACTATAGTCGTTTTAATACATTCGTAACCTCGCCAGTTTTTATTTTTTTGATTCTTCTCTTGTTAAATATTTTATAAGAATAATTTTATTTTACTTCAAATCCTTAAACTTATAATAGATAAGTTTTTGTTTCTCTATTTTCTACATTTAAGCAAATTTACGCAACCTACCCTTTTTGTTCCATAATTTTCATACAATCCCCTAATACTTTGAAATAAGCATTTATCGACATTTAAACGTTTTCACTAATTTGATTTCTACCTTTTCATTCTATAACTTTATATTTAGAATTCGAAAATAGACTTTTATAACGAAATTTTTAGTATGCCAAGAGTTTATACAACCAGGGCTTAAGGTTTTTCTTTTAAACTTCATAATTTAATCTCGTTGTCATCATTTATTGCAAATCATCATTCATAATTTTTCTACCTCTTCGTACTAGTATGGTTTCATTGCTAGTTTATTCACTTGTTGAGTCTCGGCACAAAATGATCCAAAAGGGTACGTCTATATGTATGTTTTAATATATATTCGACTAACTTTATAAAGTAAATTACATGATAGTCATAAGAATTATTACTTGTACCCCTTCTATACAATACAAGATAACTACATGGCCTACACCTTTGCTTTCTTTTTCTGTCGCACTCCCAACAGTGGGTTGATAACCACTGTTGTGGTCTTCCTCTTTCACCCAACACACCCTTATATGTTTTATATTTAGGTTTTTCTTGTTTTACCGTCCGCGGGGTTCTGCTCTCATAAAAGGTAAGTACCGAACTAGGTAAAAGCAGAAACTAAGGAGGCGTGAAGGTGTTTGTCACACCTAAATGGCTTGTTACACAGTGGCGACAGCCCACTGTGAAACCTACAGTATCAACATTAGCACTGCCCACATAGTCATGTTTTAGGTACAAAGGTTAATACGACCTCATGGTTTCGAAGTATTTACGAGACCAGGATGCAAGATCAATGAGCACAATTGCTTGTCTTCCATCAAGGTATGCGACGTTTCCACAGTGAGTAATGACTTGTTTGGTTCATCTGATTTTACTTTGTCAACGCCCAGAGTTGCACGTCAAGGTTGTAACATGAGAAGTTCGACAAAAATTTTTGCGTAATTCTAGTGCTTATAAGTCCCCAAAGTGCCAACTAAGTGTAAATACTGTATTCCTTATTAAATTTTCAAACGATAAAATATCCTTGGTTTCGTCTGTAGTCATCATGGTTCCATACTTCGTGATTTCATGCATGGCACGATTAAGTTTTTAGGGACAATGCGTACCGTAACATAACGAACCACAGACATGGTTCATAAGTCGTTTGCTAGACATGCAAGGCCGAGGCTTTGGCTCTAGACTAGGCGTGCTTGGTTTTTGGTCGAATGTTAAGCTACAAAGAAAAATGATATAACTAGTTACGAGGTGACTTACCGAGGTCTAAATTTGAAGTCCTGAAAGAGGTAAGTGGTGTCAAGAAACTCAAACCTTCCTCAGTTTCTACCCCTTACAAAACCCTACGACCCTTATCTCCTGAACTCAGACAAAATCCAAACACGAACACATGTTTTATATACCTGCACCTGTTTTATGAATAGAATTGTCTAAGAAGGAGAGTGATGACATCTTATTATACCTCAAAACATTCACTAGGTTCCTGATACTATCAAATTTGCAATGAGAAGTTTGTAAAATAATTACATTTACTAATAAGGAAACTAGTAAAGATGGTGTTTTCAATTGTCTACTATTGTTCTACATTAAGTGCTATGCATTGACTCTATTATTAATCCTTTAGATGTTTGATTCAAATGATTGACTTATCTTTGAGTATTGTTGTCAATATTGAAGGCCGCATTATAGTTAATATTGAAGAGAATATCAGAAGGTAGTAACATTTATGGTTTATCTATATATATATATTCTTTTGAATTTGTTTGCAGATTGACATGATTCGTAAATTGTTATGTCAAGTTCTGACATGGGTAGCGTGTCGAGATGAAATCTTTACAAGGAAATTTTAGACATGACACTGTGCAAAGTTATTTATTCGAGCCTAGATGGTTTTCCTAAAAATGATGTAAATAAATGACTCCGCTTCACCGAATGTGAAATAATTACGGATTTTATCGCTACACTTTCTAAGATATCCTTTTAGACACAAAAGCAATAATGGTAATATTTGCGAGCCATTTAGACTTTCTATAACACGGAGTAGTGCATATCGATCATAGGATGACTTCCTTTTGAGATTAATGGTAAAATTTAAAAACTTTGCAGTACATACATTTTACTTAAGGAAAAGAGAACCTAAATTTTACGAAGTGTCACATATGCTTTACTTAAGATGCAAAGCACTTAGCTTGTTTACATCAAAATGATTAGTGATCAAATCCATTGTTGATTATCATGGATTAAAGTCTAAATGACTAATTGAGTTTGTAGTATTTGGAAGCTAATTATACTTACATGTATTCCTCACATGTATAAGTCTACACTCCTTCTACACAATCCTATAACCCACTTTTCTTAATAACTTGTTTACCCTTCTTACCCAACAAGTAATTTCATCTCTTCAACACACACTCTAAAAATCTTCTTCTAAACAATCCCATAATCACATATGCCTACTCTTTCCTCTCTTTATTGGAAATGTGATTATTAACCCAAATCAATCCTTTGATTTCATCCTTATCTTTATATTCTTCATCTTCATCTTCAAACCTTCATACACATAAATCTTCACTAAATAATCATCAACAATGCCAAATCACATTCCCTTATACAATTAACTATCCTTGCACTTGTTGTACTTATTGTTCCTTACATTCTAACCAAGGATCCTCTATATCTTATCAAAACATTCTCCACCACTCATTCACTATTCACTCTTCTCCATAACATTTAAATTTTACACACACACACACACATACTTCTTCATCTTCACCCATGATCAAGACACTTCATCAATCTAAGTTCCCACACTCTTTTCTTAACCCTTGGATTAAAACTTAAACAAACACAATAAACACACTTTCTCTTCTAGTCTTGATCAAGCTACCTCATCAATCCAAACTTCCTTATTCTCTTCTCAACCATTGGATTGACTACTCATCTCAAACAAACACAACTTCTCTCATAAACATTCACTTCTCACTCACACAACAAACACAACTCTCTTATCACCCTTGATCTTGCCATATCACCTATCATACTTACCTCTCTTCTTTACGTCTTCACCCTCCATTTCAAACAAGATTAAGAGGCTCCTTTCCATCATATCATGTCACATTATGACAACTCATACACACCTCATACCTTCTTATCCAACATGTGGCTTAATGAATTTGGAACTCAAATTTCAAATCTTTTCCCCTTTCTCTCCAAGCAAAGAATATTCCAAGAATATTCTCTTGTACCCTAACAAGCAATTTCAAAATCTCTAGTTGCATCCTAACTAAGTTAGTTACACTTTGAGAAATACCAAAAATACCTCTTTCCAGTAATCCTTTTCTCTCTTTACATCGAATAAGTAAAACGCTTTTAATGCTTCACAAACATTTTATTAAATGGCTATTTGAGTTGGTTGACCTTGAGCATAAGAATGATTGAAAGGTCATAGCATGAAGTACAATTGGGGGGTTTAACAAGTGCAGGTATCTAAAACGCTAAAGTCTCAAAGAAAACAATTTCGGGTGCGCGTGGCCAGCGCGAAATGTTTTCCCAAATTTGGGACTCTTGGCCTATAAATACCTACCCCTGGCCTTTTTATTCCTCACCTCTTGCAAACATTGTTTCTTCTCTTTTCTCCTCTCTAATCCTGTAAGTCTAAATATCAAGTGTTCTTAATCTTCTCTTCTGTCATCTAATGAAGAACACACATCACCGCAAGAGAGCCACGCCAGTGCTTAATCCACACTTGTGTGTTTTGTCGAGGGTTTCCTTTCTGATACCCTTTCTATTAGAATCGAGTCTCTAAGTTAGGTTAGGACTTGATTTACCTATCTTATTTCGTTTGGCGATTTTTAAAAGGAAGACTATCGGTTCTTATCGAGCTTGATAAGAGAGGTATTGACTTGCATACGCTTTTATGCCCTTGTTGTGGTAATAATGTGGAAACAATCAATCATTCCATCTTATTATGCGACATGGATTGGAGAGTATGGGAGAAAGTTTTTAAATGGTAGAAGTTCGATAGTGTGGACGTGTTTACCATAAGTGAGTTATTTAGACATAATGGTTCAGGTTCACAAACTAAGGAAAACAAATATTTGTGGCCAGTAGTGATTTGGGTGACTGACTATTTCCTTTGGAAAAAGCGTAACCATTAGGTCTTTTTTTAAGAAAATAACAAGTACAAACAAGATTTTTCAGGATATTCAATTGAAGAGCTTTCAATGGGTTTCGAGACGGTTGAATAAATATTCTTGGTGTTGGCAACAATGGCTTCGAGAGCCCTTTGAATGCAGGTCAAACATTGTAGCAGTGCAACAGCCTTTTTGTGGTTCAGTTTTGGGCTTCGCAACTTGATGGGCAAAATATAAATCTGGTTCAGGTATTGGTTCATGAGGAATGTGGTCTCGTATGGTTCTGTAAGTCTCCTTGGCCTGTTTATTGGTATTGTGGGGCTGCGCACAGTGGAGTTTCAGTTAGATGGAATTTGTTGGGGTTTGGTCATTACTTTGTACATGATATATGTCTCTTTTTGTGTCAAATTTGGCTTTGTCCCCTCGTTATTCCTTGGTGGGTTAGGTTTTAATTTTAGGTTGGCTTTGTGATGTATTTTTGGGTTGTTCTTTGTGAGTGTTTTAACCCTAGTGGTTATGTGGTATTTTTTTCCTTTGGGTCTCTCGTTCTTTAATCGGCTCGATTATAAAAGTTGAATGCCTTTTTTTGTATTGCGCTAATATATAGATGCCTTTCAAAATGGCTGTCATACAATATGAACTTGTTGCCATATTTATGAGGATCGTCCTAGCCTTAAAGAACTAAACGTGGAAATTATTTAATCATAAAAGATGAAACATAAAATATCTTTATTATTTTTGTTAAGGATAGATATAATTTTAAATTAAAATAGTTATAAAAAAAACTGTATATCCGTTTTTAATCATTTCTATAACTTTGAAACTCAAGTTCAAAAGTGCACATTCACATCATAGTTGTATTGTTTTCATAGGTATCGAGCACACCAATAAAGTGTTACAAGTATGAGTTTTCTAAAATGGGCACTAACGAAACTTGCATAGGTACTTACAACTCCCTTAGCTAGTTTTTATACTATCGTACTTCACGTTACATTTTTTCTACTGTTCTAAGAGATCATCCATCAATTATTAAATTCGTTGCGGTATGTTTAGTTAGTAAATGCTTATGATGAGAAAAGAGAAATAAATACATTTTAGAATTTATTTCTCTAACATGTATTATGTATATTCATGGGCGAAGATAGAAAGGGGGCACGAGGGCAAGTGTTTTCTAACGAAAAAAATTGTAATGTAAACTTTTAAAATATATGGGATTTTTTGAAATTTGCCCCCTTAAGAACCAATTTGTAATGTTGTTTCTAAAAATTATCGATGTGCGCCCTTTCGAGCAAAATTTTTTAGCTTCACCCCTATGTATATTCATACACATTATCATGGGCGGAGCTAATAGGTCTTGCGGTGTGTTGAAGCCTTGATAGAATTTTGCTTTTGTATATAGTACTAAGTTTTGTGAAAATATTGAATATTTTAAAATGCATTCGGTCTCGATGCATTGTATTTTTAGTTGTTGTTTAGCTGGTCCATCAATAGGTGAGAAATAACTTATTAATTAGTTTTCACTAAACTCGCCATTTTAACCTGAAAATTGTATCTTTTTGCTAATTTGTTAATTTTGTTAGCTCTGATTCCATCCGTGCAAATTATTATTTCCCAAGTAAAGAAATGAGTAGAAATATATGTTTTCAGTGTTAAGATTATTCGAAGAAAACGAGTTTTCGCACGCCTAATTGATCAAAATATCCCGTGACCGTTTCCGACCATTTTGTAGCCACTCCAAATGCATATGTACACAAAATACCCACAATTATCTACATGCTGTCAACAAAATATTATATACAACTTTATTTACAAGTAAACTATTTATAGGTACCAGCTGTAAGGACAAAGAGGCAACCAGGGGCGGACCCAAGATATTTTAGAGGGTGTTGCACAATTTTTTTTACGATTATTAGTACTAAAGTTGCCTAACAAAAAAATTATTTGGAAAATTTAAGGGTTGCCCGTGCCTGGAAAAGACGTATTTTATAAGAATTTTACCCTTCGTGACCTAAAATAGGGTGTAGTCCGTGCCACACCTGGCTCCCATGTGGGTCCGCCCCTAGAGGCAACACATCCTTCAATTCAGAATGTGATATGATATGGTCAAAATGCGGTCATATATAAGTCAATCTCCATATCAACCTACACGCTCACACACATTCATCACTTTTAAACTTTCTTTTGTGTGTGTGTTCTTGAACATGTAATCACTGTGTGTTTTTGCTCCAAAGAAACTCCTGCATACCCTTTTCAAACATCATATCAGGTACGCGTAATTCGCCTTTTTTCGACGTTTTTGATATCGTTTTTATGTTAGTTTTTCTGGGCATGCTTCATTTTTTGTTAAAGATTTGTTAGAATAATTTTTGTACCGTTTTTGTAGCTTTTTTTATGATGTTTTAGGGCAAATCGCATAAAAAGGTACTCATCTTAGGTCCAATGTCAATTAAAGGTACCCATCTTTTTTTTTCTCAATTTAAGGTATCCATCTTGTTTTTGGTTGCAATGTTAGGCAATTAACAAGTTTTCAAGTTAAATTTCTAACGATCGATAATTTTTATTGTTGCGACTCATTAGTCCTTTATAAGATGATACCCTTTTATGCGATTTTGCCAAAAAAAAATTTAATTTTTTAAAAAAAAATTTAGAATTTTTTTCAAAATTAAACTTTATTTTTTCAAAAATTAAATTTAAAAAAAACACATAAAAACGTATATAAAAACATGTATAAAATCGTGCATAAAAACGTGTATAAAAACATGTATAAAAACGCGTATAAAAACTTGTATAAAAACGTGTATAAAACCATGTATAAAAACGTGTATAAAAACGCGTTTAAAAACGTGTATAAAACTGTGTGTATAAATAAGTAATAAAAACGTTTATAAAACCATGTAATAAAACATGTATAAAAACATGTATAAAACAATGTATAAAACCGTGTATAAATATGTGTATGAAACTATTTATAAAATGTGTGTATACAAACACGTATTAATTTTAAAAGTAAGTAGAAAAGATTTTTTTTAACATAACCAAATTTTGAGTTAATTAGAAACAGTCGTTAGTATAAAAGACTAACGTTGCAAATGTTCGTTGGCTAAATGGACTAACGTTGCAAATGACAGATCCCTGATTACGTATAAAGGTCGAATTTGGTTAGGTTTGTGATATAATAACATAAAAAAGATAGCTACATAGAACAACAAAAAATGACAAGTTTGATACATTTTTAAATCATTGGCTCAAATTTTATATTAAAGGTTAAAAACTTAGTAAAGTATGTGTCAACATCGGAATATATAACCTATAATACTAAGGGTGCGTTTGGTTTGTTGATGGATTTGGATTAGAACTTGAATTTAGATTTGAATTGATTTAGGTTTATGTTTTCAGGTAAATACATTAAAGTAAAATATAGGATAAATTTAATTATTGTTTATTGTATTAACTAGTTATAATACCTGTGTACGCACGGGTTTTTTGATAAGATTTTTATATGTATGTATTATCGATTAGATTTTTAAGTTTTGCTCACATACTATATATAGCAAGAGCTTAAAAGATGTATTCTATCAAACTCTTATCATTTATTAGCGCATTCATACACGTCCTATGTTGCACACATCCACGCTACGACTACATTTCTCTATATAAAGATAATAAAAATCAAACGAATGGTTGGAAATCCAAAATCATATACTACATTTCAAACGTTATTAATATTTTCTTCATAAAAATTGACATGACCAGCGAGAAGGACTAAAAGGTCGTGTTCAGGAAACCACAATATTCACAATATATAAAAGTAGACGCACAACATGTACATGCCAGTTGCTTACGGTCATGCATCAAGAAAATCCAAACAATAATTATGATGAAAAACTAAAATCAAGACAGAAACCAGCGAGTTGCACAACAAAATACTTGCATTCAAAACTTCACATGACGGTGGAGTATCATTTTATAGCCACAAATATATTAGGCGGAGCAAGTTTACAAATTATAATGCCTCTCCATCCTTCAAATCAATAGCTGGCACTTTCACTCGTTTATTTACGGGTGGGCTGATTTGGGTCCATAAAAACAGTCATGGGACTGAAGAAGTTTTCTAAATATTTACCACCTCCAAAATCATTTTATTAAGAGTGTTAGTGTAAGATTATACTGGGTAACCATGGTTTTTGACCTTTTGGCCGATTAATCCATAGGGTTTGAACCATTCCTTTTATGCTTGTATTCAGGTTCATTGTTGGCTTCTTCAAATTCATCCTTCAAGCGTTCAATTTCAAAGGCCTGCTTTTAAAAAGTTAAGTGTAGTTTTTTTTTTTTTGGAATCAGACATGTTAATCTGATCCAGCAATTTATTTACATTTTCAACTATGTAAAAGACATTTTGTGAAGGTTGTGAATTATGAGCCTCTGTTTCTCCTTCTCCGATATTTGGAAATGGAATTGCAATCCCTTTAATCTTATGATATAAGGATCTTACTTCGGACTATGACATAAGATCATTTTCAGCCTCTGAAAAGCAAATAAGATAGATTTAAGTAAGCATGAAATAGAAAATGGTAATGCATGGTGCATGTCATAAGACTTTTATTGCCACGGAATTACAGGTGGTATAATGGGCGGCCAGGAAGGTTATAATTAAAAAAATAAGATAAATTCCCGATTCATTATTTATGCTTAGAAAAACAATTATATTGTAATAATAAACTAAACTATTGAACAAAAACCATTTATATGGTTGTATGCATTATAATATCTACTTTAGGTAGTACACTGTTAAGAGTGTTTGTGTTTTTCGTTTTATGGCCATTAAGAGGCATAAAACTCTTATATGAATAGGATGTGGAAGGGTGTGTTTATACACCTCTTAATGTCTTTTTTTTTCTTTTTTTCTTTATTAATTTTCTACTTTGCTGTTAATTTATTTTTTTTATTTTTTTTCTGGTTTCACTTTTTATCTTTTGTATTAAAAGTATTAAATAAAATGATGGCATATGTTTTGTTATATAATGAATGTATAAGATGATATGTGTCAATTATATTTTGTTGTCAAATGGAATGGTACGGTTTTGGAGTCCTTTATATTTTGTTTTTAATGCATGTTTTTTTTAAATATTGAAATTTTAAATTGATTATATTATAAAATTTGTTTTCTTTATTTAATAAAATTTATGTTTTGTGCGAATGAAATCATTTTATATTTAAATTGTAAAAACTATTGTTTAACACATCTATACATTTTTACCAAAACAAACAGTTTTATTTCATTCAGATTCAGACTTCTCGACCTATTAGATTCAGATGGGGAAATAGATTCAGACTTTTCAATCGAATATTCAGCTTCAGATGTGCGAATCAGATTCAGAATCTAGTGTCTCTATTAAAACAAACAGCACCTAAGGTCTAAAAATACTTTCTATACTTAAATTATATATTGTCTTTAGATAAATAACACACAAAAATTGATATCGTTGTACTAATCTAATAAAAAAATCAAAAAATGGTACGGATGAGGTTTTGAGTTCAGTGGTTACGCTAACTTAACGGTTGTCTCTGTGACCGTTTTTTAACCTATCTCTAGTCATCTACAAATAATTATCCAATGAGGTTTGAAGTATCAAGTTATTGTAGCTTGGTTTACCCGTAACAAAAATTTTGTAACAAAAATTATATAATGCATGTATTTTGTTAGCTTACTTTATCACTTAAATACAGTAACTAAAGTGTATGATCTGTACATGCAATAGTACATCAATATTTTGAGTATATCTATAAAAAATATTATCTTGGAAAAAGGAAAAAAAACGTGTGGAGATAAGTAAACACTATTCAAAAGTTGATTCTTTTTTACTATTTATCTTTCTTCATCTTTGGTCGTCTTCTACAACCAACTTCCATATTTTTATGACATGGTGCCTTTTTCCGGCAGTAGAGTAACTACTAAAAATTCACAAACAAATACACGTCGTCGCCCACGCAAGGTGGTTCCCAACTTCAAACCAAGGTAGGTCCCTAAAAAACTCACCACAGTGGCTGTGAAAGTTTTTTCTTTCTAAGGTTGTTCCCGAGAACCACCTTGGTACACTGTAGGTCCGCCTCTGTCTGAAAAGCAAATAAGATAGATTTAAGTAAGCATGAAATAGAAAATGGTAATGCATGGTGCATGTCATAAGACTTTTATTTTATTTTTTTTTTTAAATTGTTGGCACAAAATAGGGAGGAAAAAAATGTTACAAAAGTACCGACGCATTCAGATAAAAAAATACCCGCGGTAACATTTTCGAATTGACTTAAACAGTGTCATTTTACACCATGAGACCAAAAAAATAAATTCGCAAAAAAAAGAAAAAATATTAAAATAATAAAAAAATAATATTTTAACGCCACGCAACAACGCGTAAAACCATAAAAAAAACTACTAAACACGATACTGAAAAAGTAAACCCGCACTATTAAATATGAGACCGACAAAATAAACTCGCACAAAATTAAAGGAAAAAAAAAAGAATTAATGACACGCAACAACGGGCGAAAAATTAACGCACCGCAGTAACGTGCAGGAAAAAATAAACCTACACTATTAAACATAAAAAAAACGCGCGAAAAAAATAAATAAATAAATAAATTTAACGCCCTGCAACGACGCGCGAAAAATTAACGCCCGCAACAACGCACGGATATCTGTGCTTGTTAAAAAAATAAGATAAATTCCCGATTCATTATTTATGCTTAGAAAAACAATTATATTGCAATAATAAACTAAACTATTGAACAAAAACCATTTATATGGTTGTATGCATTACTTATATGATTATAATATCTACTTTAGGTAGCTTTAACCATTTTGACCCATTTACTTATACAGCCCATATCGACCCATACAAAAGAATTTGGGTTAAAGTTGCCACCTCTACACAAAACTTAGAGATATTCATTAAATATCCAAAGAAAATGTTACGAGGATCTTTCATTAATGTAGCAATTTGCTTATTAGATAACACTGCTTCTCTTTTATTCCTCTCATCCTCTTTTGCTATCTACATTGGAAAACTGAGAAACTTGTGTCTGCAACTGAGACGTTGCATCTTCAAGGGATTTTATACTTTTGCGGGCTTCATTTAGATTGATGGCATGAGTAGAAACCTCTTCCCATTTCTTTTCACAATTCTTCTTCAATGTCGGTTTTCACAGCTTTTAATTCTCTCTTTTCTTTGGTTAATTGAGCCATATGTTGTTATGAAACCAACGACGCATCTTCAAGGGACTTCATGGTTGATACAACATCAGTCATCTTGCTAGCCTTTGTCCCCCAACTCCTGCTCTACCTTCGCCTTTACAACTTGACATTCATGTATATATGTTGCACACCACATAACCTTTTCAAGTGGCTCGGTTACATCAGCCGGAATAGCAACTTCATCAGTTGCCACAATCATCCGCTGTAATTGGCTTGCCAGCTTACCAGCTTCATCTTATACGTCTCCTAACTCCATCAGCCTTCACCTTTGTAGCTTAACATTCATTGAACTATGTTGCACATCATTTCACCTTTTAAACTAACAAATTTCATCAGTTGCCTTAATTACCTGCTATAATTGGCTTGCTAGCTTACCAGCTTTATCTTTGAGATCTCCAACTCGCTCAACCTTCACTATTTCCAATTGACATTCATTTAAATACGTGGCACACCACTTCGCCTTTTCAACCGGATCTGTTACATCAATTGGAATAGCAATTTCATCGGTTGCCTCAATTACCCGCTGTAATAAGGGGCATTGCTCTCAGGTAAGAACTGCTTAACTTGATCCCTTTCTTTTAATAAACACTGGAGATTATATTCCAACTCTACAATCTGTCCCACATCCCTTCCTTCTTGATGTACTCGGTCTTTAATTCTTCAATCTGAGCATTCTTTTCACCCATTTGTTGTTTCAAGCTATCACGCTCTTGAACCAAACCTTTGCCCTTCTTAACCACCATAAACAACTTCTCCCTTAATAGGGCAGCTTTATCCTCATATCGTTGAAGATCAACTTGCAAAGACCCGTTTTGATCTTTCAATATATGTTCTTCAGATAGATTTTCTATCTTGTTCGAGCACTTATCCAGCTCCAATCTATCCTCTGCAAGATAGTTCTTTCCAGCACCAATGACACCGTAAGGCGATCAATCTCAGCATTTGCAGCCTCTTTAGTTCTATCATGTTCATCATGTAGCGTGATAGATTTATTTGCAAGCCACATGACGTTATCAGCAATATCGGATGAGTGAAGTTGCTCTCCAACACCACTAAATGACAACTTCTTCACACTTTTTAAGTACCACATCCCTTTGCAAAAGGGATTCTTTCAATGAATCAGCAGCCCCTAAGGCAGTTGACTTTTCTTGTAGCTCAATCAAACATTTATCTAATTTATTTGTTTTTTCAACAATCACTTGCTTCAATGAGTCACGTTGCTGAACCAATGGCTTACCTTCTGTCACAAGCAAGTTAAGCTTTTCTTTGGTATTAGCCGCCCGTGTCTTCTGTAATTCAACTTCCCCATTGAGCTTTTTCAACATCTCAATTGTTTCTTTGCTTTTGCCAAGCTGTTCCATCAGCTTCCCGTATTCAACTTCCAAATAGCTACTTTTATGGGCCAACTCATATTCATTCCTTTTTAGTGAAGCCAATTCCTCTCATACGATAGAGAAAATTTTTCCCAGATCAACTTCAACTTGGTAATCTGACTTAACCTCGATTAAACACTGGTTTAGCATTAACCTCGGTTAAACACTGGTTTAGCATTTGAGCTTATGAAAGGAAGCGATTGTAATACTCAATTATAATGAAGGTATTTTTTTTTCAAGATGAGGGAGTTTATCACTAACAGGATGCTTCCTCACCGAAGACAGACAAAAATAGATCTAATCCTATCTGCAATGGTCTCAACAGAGGACAATTCGACGACCTTCACATAAAGGTCGATAATTTCTCTATCTTTTTGTATCTAGAGTGGAAGAGAGGTCCCCTAATAAAGATTGCTATAAAGTTGAACAACAGAAACTCATATAAAAGATTTAAAAGTTGAAGGGCTTGAAAGCGCATACCATTCAATCCAACATAACGTTATGACCTTCCACTTCTTAATGTATATCACCCGTCATCTATTCAAATGACTCAGATCGGATTTATTAGGAATAATTTATTAATGAATTCAATAGGAAGGCAGAGTTGTTTGTCAATCGGCATGTGTAAGTCATGCTTATGAATCATAAGTTATGATACTGAAAAGCACATTAGTTTGAGTTGAGTTGACCCGCTATATAACTATGCAAAACTAATTTTATAAGCTGTAAAATAGTTTCGTTTTTGGATATTTTTTATGCAACACTTGTTCAATCCATGATTACGGCATGTAATTGTTGTTTTGCTTGTAGCAAGTTCGACTAACATAAAGGTGTGTTTCAGTGTTTGGATTCTCATTTTACAGCGAATAACCAAAACTAATCAGGTTCTTATTATTCAGGATAGTTGGGTAACTTTACCTTCATTCCTTGCGGAAATATTCCTTGCTTCATCCAATCTATAATATGATAAGGGACTGTAAATAACTCATTTCTCAAAGCCAGGACCGTATATGTGATGGGACCCACAAATCTTTTCCCGTTGACATAGTCAAGTATACCATCCTAGCATGACACCATACCTTGCCTATAATTTCCCCATATATGTCAACATCGGTATGTGCATACACATAGAAAGAAATATCATAAGGAATGGAAAGGGAGACCCCTGGATGAAGCGGAAGAATATATGGTAACAACTATAACTCTAGGGGCAATGTAAGTATGAAATACCGGGGCCTCAACGCACTATGTTTTGATAATATGAGGAGGTTCGCCCCTGCCATTTATGAACAATGCTTGCAACTGCCAAGTGGAAAACGTAATTTCGTTATAACACAATTATATTACAATATAAAAAGACATCTTTACAAAATTATAATAAGTGAGATTATGGAAGAAAACATAAATCTTACACTCTTAACATGCTTAAAATACCATGTAATGTTTCTATCTTCCCGTGTGATCTCTAGAATCTTAAGATGGAGGCGGCAATTTATAATCATTTACTTAAACGCCCTCTAAATGTTACAGTTTTAACATGCAATCTTAAGCGCCCTCTAAACCATAATGTCAAACACCCCTTAATAAGTATATTGATCATGGGTAATTTGTTAATGCATTCCTCGTACCATAAAGCTGCATTCCAGTGTTCACTCACTTGATTACAAACTCTCAAGTGAAGATAAGCGGAGGACACTCCTGTATAGAGGTAAATCGAGCAAAGAAAGAAACAAAAATCAGCAAGAGTAATAAGAAATATTCTGAATAAAGTTGAGAAGAATAATATTTTATTTGTAAAATGATATTAAGATTGTTCCAAAAATATGGTGGTGTTACCGGTCAAGCGTATTATGCTTAATCTAATACAATTTTCACATAATACAAACACCCCTAAGTTATCAGGTCCATATCGTTTCCTATTCAATCAAAAAACCGTGATCCATATACGTGCAACAACAATCCCATACCTTGATGGCTTGATGAACAAACAAACTATGTCTCAACTACATTGACCATGAAAAAAAAGACAGAAATCATGCAACATCAAAACAACACTCGTTGCTCATAGTCTTCTAAAAACATCCTAAAATCTTTAAGAGCCTTAAAATCGACAATAAATTTGAGTCACGCACTACGCATTTTCTCCACCTACGACATAAGTTTTTGTTAAAACATAACAGATACAAACACGAACCAATTAGCATGGATAATGAAGAAATAAGGATTTATCCATTCTACTGTCTTCAATGGTTAAAGAAAAATTCATAATTAAAACTATAAACAATTATCCATTGTGAACAATTATCCGAAAGATGCAAGCACTTAGTCGAAAAGCTGAACATTATTATATCACTCGATCTAGCATTAGGGGCTAGCAAATGTACTCATCTCCTTTAAATTTTGGACAATGGGAACTGTACCCAAAAAAATAAGCTAAATCTGTGTAAAAAATAATCACTCACAAAGCTTATGAAAGAACGATAAAGCCTAAACTAACAAAAGTGACCATCATGTTTTGCTAATAGCATAGCAAATTAGAGACCAGTTATCCCGAAAAGTGACTAACTTTTTTAAAATTAATTAGAATTTGCCATGACTAAAAAATGGTTTTATATTGAGATTCAAATGGTTATTATCATGTTCAATACTTATTGCATTAACAAAATAATTAAAATCCCGACTGTTGAATTGAAAACCATTACTTGGAATTAAACCGACGTTCCTCAAACTTAAATCTGATCTCGTTTGGAACAAACCTGATTATAACAAAAATGTGTAGAAAAATTAGACATGAAACTAAAATCTTACCTAAATCCATTAAAGAACAATGTTGAATTTATTGAGTTGTATTAATTTTGGGAACGTGATTGTGAATATTTTAAACTTTGGTCTTCCCATTGATTTAGGAGTTAATTGTATTCTCGGACTGTTCTTAGTGATAATGATTTATGTTGGTCGATTATTAAATCATTAATTGGGGGTACTTGTGTATTTTAAGTTTATTTCAAATTACACCATTTAATAATTGAATATTTACTCCGCCTTCCCACAAGTTTTTATCTTTTAATTTTTGACACATGTATTTTTTAACTTTAAATTTTCTATAAAATCGAATTTGTAAACACGTTTTCCAAATAAAGAATTGATTTATGTTTTTATTAATTGATTAAAACTTAAAATAAATAAATAATAATTAAAAAAATGTTGCCTAATAAGATATGGTTTGATTTTTTTGAAATATAAAAGTCTCCACTTGAGGTTTTACTTTCTTATATAAAAGATTGATATAAAATTTAAAATTACAATTTACTATTATAAGAAGGAACACAAATATATGTATCATGTGGTGGCGATATATGTTGTGCCCAAGTATCATGAAAGAGACAATATCCAGAATAGATTTGTATTTTTGTTTTATGCTAGGTGTTGAAGATAGCAAATATTGTGGGGTTAGTCCCATAATTCTAACAGGCTATGAACCAAACGCATCCTAATAGTAATGGTACGGTGAGATTAGATTATCAGAAGGGTTTTGGAGGGGTGTGCACGTGGTGTTGTCGCATATGATCTCTTCTTAGAAGGACCCACATTTTTATTAGTTTTGCATATAAATATATATACTGTTAAACATATATGAGCTATGTAATCAAAGTTTATATGCAATTTCTCTTTTAATTTACAAGTGTGATGTGACCTCTTTTGTCGTTATTGCTTAAGGCTACCGAAATCTACAGAACGTCCCTGGGTACGATGGTGTGTGTTCCTATGCTAATCAAAAAAAATGCTTAACAGTAATCTTTGTTTAATTAATTAATTGCGTAGTTTCTCGGGCGACATGTCGCCCGGGAAAGTTTTTCTTATACGTTGACTTGTCAACCCAAGGAAATATATTTTGTCGTTTAGTGAGGACTTTCCCGGGCGACATGTCGCCCGGGATAAGTCTGTAAATTTTTTTGGTTAAACTTATCCTCGGCGACATGTCACCCGAGATAAGTCTGCAAATTACTTTTGGTTAACCTTATCCCCGGCGACATGTCGCCCGGGATAGGTCTGCAAAAAAATTTTTGTATTGCATGCACAACAGGCTATTTCCAGATTTTTTCTGGAATTTTTCCGAAAGAAATCTACCAATACTCAAACCTGTATAAACCAATATAGAATCTACTAGGGGTGTTGACGAGTCGAGGAATTATCGAGCTACTCGTGTTCGAGCTCGTTTAGCTCGACTCGAGTTTGATAGGATTCGAGCTCGAGTCGATCTCGGTCATTGTTTTAGTGTTCGATTAGCTTCACGAGCCGAGCTTAAAAATTAAATACTTAGCTCGGCTCGTTCGAAAACTCGTTTAGCGCTATCGAGTCGAACGAGCCAAACAAACGAACGAGTCGAACGAACAAGCCTATCGAGCATTTACTAGCTAAGGATAATTATCCTATATTTCAAAAACATAGATAATGGGATTTGAACACGGACCAATGCTATGAAAACAACAGCTCTCACCAACTGTCCACAAGTGCTTTTGTGTAGTGTTTTTTCATTTTAAATATACATACCAAATTTATAATTAGCAGCTTATCATTTCACTAATTATTGTTAGATTTTGTTTGTTTATTACATTTAGTATCATTCTCTCATTTCATTTCTTTATTACATTTCGTATCTCGCATATCGTTTTTTACTTTATTGCATATTGCATATGGTTATGGTTTTTATTTCTTATGTTGCTTTAGTCATTGTTATTATTACTTATTTTTTTCGAGATAAAAGAACATCATTATTATGAATAGAATGCTTTCTTGATTTATCAAGTGATAATAATATCAAAATTTTAATCATTCATTTCATAACACAAGTCATACATTGAATTTATTAAGACAAAACCATAATACAATCATAGCTCCAAATCAAAACTTCAACTTCAATCTTCGACTTTATCTATTCAAACATGTTACTTCCAAATGTCGTCGCAAATGGGAATTTGATGATTTGGAGGACGTCGGTAGAATGTTTCCACATCTAATGCATAGAGCTTGATGTTTCCCATCTTTCATTATTAGCTCAAAAATTTTTCTATATGTGGGATAAACGAAGACGTTTCTTGTTAAGCACTTCATAATCCATTAGAGATTAAACAAACTATTGAAAATCAAATTATTTCAAGAGAATTTTTTTACTTGTTTCTTGTAGTTCATAGTTAATAGTACTAAAAACATATATATAAGGTGAAAGGTAGGTTGTTGGAGACTTGGAGTAATAAATTTGGTTGTTAGGGGTTGGGTTAATAAGGTTTTTTAGTTAGTTGTTAGTTAGGGGTTAGGATTAATACATTTGGTTGTTAGAGGTTAAGATTAATGAATTTAGTTAGTTAGATGAGAAAAGCAACATTGAACCTTGAACATATAATTTTCACGGTTTTGGTTGTTCTCATTTCATTCGCCTCTATACATACGAATGGTAACATCGTATATGGTCGCAAGCCCAATCACATTAATAACTTAGATTACACGAGTGGAAAACATATTAGATGGTCGTAAGCGTTATCCGGAATAGACAAGTGCTATACACTGATAACTTAGTTTATCCGTGATATCCAGCGAGTGACTAAGAATGATGACATGTTCCTGGGCATCCAACTAAGGACATTTTCCTGTGATATCCAACGAGTGACTAAGAATGATGGCATTTTGGGTTGTGGCTGTTTTGCTCTTCGGGTTCGTTTACATAGCTATTTTTTTTAACCATAATTTACATAGCTATTAGCTTGGTTTAAGTGGTCCCGATTTGCGATCCTCTACGCAAAGAAAAGTATCTAAACATTATATGAGTGGCAAAACCTTATTTAAAATATCATATATCTACGGATGACATTCAAAGGGCTACACCGAGGAGCACTATATTAATTCTGATTCAGCTTCAGAAATTTACGAAAATTGTAATATCGTAAATTTGACGCCGAAAATATATAATAATACAAAATTATCTACTATTAAGCTTCGCGATAATGCGCGGCGGCCTAATACCAAGTTAAAGCTATTTTCCTAAGTTCACAAATGTTAAAAAAAACCATACGTATTTATTAATACAACCATATATTAATAAAACCATATATTAATAAAAGACTTAAATTGATTTGATAAGATAAGATCAAAGTAAATTAGCATTTATTTATGAAAGAAAATCAAAGAGTCTGACATTGAAACGAAACATCAAGTGTTTAATACACTTTATCAATCTATAAAAAAAGGCTTGTTCCTATTCTTCTTCTTGACAACACATGGCTTTGGATGCAAATGTGAATACCGAATCAGGCGCAAATGGTACTAGTGATCCCAATGATCCGAACAATCAATCCCAAGAAAATCCTCCAGAAGAAAATCTTTTATATAATAAAAGAATTACATCATTTCGGAGTTTTTCATCAAATTGAATCATATGAATTTAAAAATTAGACCAATCAGAACGCTTGATTTTGCCACGTAGGCAAAATCGTGTGATCTGATTGGTCAATAAAAAGTCAAAATTAAATCGATTTGGTCAAAATTAAAAATTTGTGGTGGAGAAATATGACGAGAAAAAAAACACATAAAAATATATGTGTCAAATTTGTGAAGAAAAAAACTTGAAAAAAGTGGAGGTAATTAATAAAAATTTAGTGATTTTTAATTTTAAATAAATTATATGGAGTTAAGTGTAAATTTATAAATTTACATGTTTTATTATAACTTTAAAAAATAAACAAATAACCCCTTAAACTTTATACCCGTAGACTTTATATTTTAAAATATTACAAACGTAAACAATTTTTTACTTCCAAACAAAGATTTAACAGTATCTAATCACATCCCAAATCTACCCGAAGACTTTTTGATGGATTTTTCATTGTCGGTCTGAAATTATGTTGTACAACCAAATAGAAAAACACCGAAGCACATAAAATATCATAAATTAATAAAAAGGGTTTTCTAGCTATTCATTGATGTGTTTGGAAGAATTGCATTTTTTTTCTTTTTGTTTAATACGTACTAAAATTCTAACATTTAAATTTCTCAAAAAGTCTTTATTCCATTGACATGTATGTATGCCTATAAATCATATATAACAATCTAGGCTACTTTTATATCTTAAAAAAGTGTTGGTGACGGAAAAATGGGTAAAACTCTTTTTATATTTGTATATGTATTAAAGATATACAATAGGTAAATCTTTGTTTGACCAAAACATATTGTATGTACGAAACATAATACTTATTTGAGTTTTTTAGCTTTCTATATTCTATAAATATTGACGATTTTGATAACTCAACTTGATGCTTTTAAATTCGATTGCGAAGCTAAATTTTTACATGTTTTAACACAAAGTGTGACCATTAATCTTAAGTATAGCTGACTCAATAATGCAACTAGAATCATAAAACATATACAATATCAACTGCATACCCAACGGTAAGATAACCAGCCTTCCAAAGTGGAGGTCAATGGTTCGAATATAACGAGGAGAAAACTAATCCCCTTGTGGCCTCGAAGGTTCACATGAGCCGACTTCGGGCTACCTAAAAGAGTAGTTTTGTAGAGATTAGTCGGCTCACAATGTCGAGTTAGTTAACAGGTAAATCAAAAGAAAAAAAAATTAGTAATTATCCTCAAGCTCATATAATATATATAAGATATGAATCTATTCTCTTCATATGATTTCGATAATACTCTATAACATAACTTATAAAACAAAATAAAAATAAAAATCATACATGTATTTAAAAAAACATAATGTCTAAACCCCGTGCGTGCACGGGCATTAAAACTAGTTTCGTAATACGCCATAATACTTCGTAATTAATTCACAATATGTCATTTTTTCCTTTTTTAAGTTATAACCTTTATGTTAATAAAAATGAATACTCTTTCATTACGAATATATTACGATGTTTTATGAACAAATAGTAAAAAAGTATTTGACGAAATATAACAAAATGGTCATCATATTAAAGAGCATAAAAAATATGTTTATCGGTGTAATTTGTTTGATGAAAAGACTTTATAATTTTACATATACATGAGACCGAAAGACAATGGTTGTAGAATTTATAGAAAATAGCGTGTTTTTTCTATAGTAAATTGCACAAGTGATAAATCACATGTAAAAGTGAGGAGATTTTCTTTATTTCATATTTTTTATCATAGATTTAGCAATATGTCAATGTGTTGAATCACATTGAAAATAAGTGTCATATTGCGACTCAACTTTAAATTTCTGTGATCCAAGATAACATTTATTTTAAATGTGACTCGACTTTGTCGCATATTGATAAATCTATGCGAAAAAAATGTAAACTTACGAATATCTCCTCACTTTTTACATGTGTGTTATCACATGTGTAATAAGCTTAAAAACACTCTTTTTATGCAGATTACACAATTATCGTCTATTGATCTCGTGTATATATAATATTATAAAGTTTTTCTTCAAACAAATTACGCCACATAACGTATTTTTTACGCACTTCAATTTGATGTTCATTATGTTGTGTCTTGTAAAGTATTTTCTTCGCAAAATATCCGAATATACTTGTAATTGACGATTTTTCGTTTTTATTAACATAAAAAAGTTATAACTTAAAAAAAATGACTTATTGGGAATTAATTGCAAAGTATTACCATACAACATATTATGAAGTATTACGGAATAAATTGGGAATTTTGATGTAGAAAAAAAACACATAAAAATATATGTGTCAAATTTATGAAAACAAAAACTTGAAAAAAGAGTAGGTATTTAAAAAAACTTTAGTGGTTTAATTTTAATTTTAAATAAATTATATGGAGTTAAACGTAAATTTATAAATTTACAAATTATATTATAACAAAAAAATTAAACAAATAACCCCTTAAACTTTATACCGCTAGACCTAATATTTTAAAATACGACAAACGCAAATACTTCTTACTTCAAACAAAGATTTAACATTATTTAATCACATCTCAAATCTACCCCAAGACTTTTTAGCGAATTTTTCATTATCGGTATAAAATCATGTTGTACAACCGAATATAAAAACATCGAAGCACATAAATTATCGTATATAAAGAAAAAGAGTTTTCTAGCAATTCATTGATGGGTTTGAAAGAAATTACATTTTTTTTTCTTTTGGTTTAATACGTACTAAAATTATAACAATTGAATTTCTGAAAAAGTATTTATTTCATTGACATATTTTCTAAAGTGAAAGACAATGGTTCGAATATAACGAGGAGAAAATTAATCCCCTTGTGGCTTCGGAGGTTCACTTCAGCCGACTCCGGGCTACCTAAAAGGGTAGTTTCGCTAGGATTAGTTGGCTTACAATATCGAATCAAAAAACAGGTAAATAAAAAAAAAATATTACTAATTATCTTACTACTTAATTTATAAAAGAATTAATAAATTTATTCTCTTCATATAAATTCTATAATACTCTATACATAACTTATAAAACAAAAAAAATAAAAATTATATATATTAAAAAAAAAATATAATGTTTAAACCCCGTGCATGCACGGACATTAAAACTAGTATATTACAGTAATAAAAGACTTAAATTGATTTGATAAGATGAGATCAAATTAAATTAGCATTATTTATTTATGAAAGAAAATCAAGAGTCTGACATTGAAACGAAACGTCAAGTACTCCATCGAAAGACTAAAAAGGTTTATTTAATTTCTTTTCCATTCTATTGTGTTTAATACACTTTATCAATTCATAAAAAAAGGCTTGTTCCTCTTCTTCTTCTTGACAACACATGGCTTTGGATGCAGATGTGAATACCGAATCAGGCGCAAATGGTACTAGTGATCCCAATGATCCGAACAATCAATCCCAAGAAAATCCTCCTCAAGAACATCAATTTACAAAGAGAAATAGAGCAAAAAAATCAAAAGTTTGGATTGATATGATCAAAATTGATGACGGAAGAAAGGCACAATGTATTCACTGCAATGATCAATTTGTAATAAATGCAACAGCAACTACGACAACTCTAAAACGGCATCTTGAAACTTGTAAAAAGAAGAAACTTGCTGATAGTAAGCAACAACTTCTTAACTTTCAACGAGTTTCGGGCGATAATTTCTTCATTTCCCGCTTTGACTACCGGTAAGTATGATCGTGCTACTACTAGAGAACTGATTTCTCATTGGGTACTTATGCATGAACATCCATTTTCTATTGTCGAAGAAGCCGGTTTAAATTTAGTTTTTAAAAGCATGCAACCTAGGGCTGCTGAAAGAATTACTAGGCATGTGGTTAAGGATGAGGTTATGAATGTGTATGAGATTGAGAAAAAAAAGTTAAAGAACTTATTAGGAGATGTTAAGAGAATTAGTCTAACGACTGATTTGTGGAAGTCTAAGCACCAAAGCATTGAATACATGGTTATAACTGCGCATTTTGTTGATGCAAATTGGAAGTTGCAAAAAAGAGTTCTAAGCTTTGTCGAAATTCCTCCCCTTAGGCGTGGTATTGACATTGCTGATACTTTATTAATGTGTCTAAAAGAGTGGGAAATAGAGGAGAAAATTATGACAATTTCTGTAGACAATGCTTCTGCAAATGATGCAGCAATGAGAATTCTTACTGCACATTTTAAAAGACTTGGAACCTTATTTTGTGATGGTATATTTTTTCATGTAAGATGTTGTGAACACATATTAAATCTTATGGTGCAAGACGGGTTAGAAGTAATTAAAGATATAGTTCAAAAGGTTCATGCTAGTGTAAGTTATATAAATGTTAGTGATTCAAGATTAAAGGTTTTCTCCCAAGTAGCGCAACAACTTCATTCACCTGAAAGAAAGCTCATTTTGGATTGTAAGACTAGATGGAACTCTACATACAAAATGTTGTCTACTGCTATTCTTTTTAAAGAAGCTTTTTCTATGTATGAAGTGAGAGATCCGTTATATAAGCATTGCCCTTCTGATGATGATTGGGAAAAAATTGAAAGCATTTGCGAAACTTTACAAGCTTTTGATTCTTGCACCAACATCATATCAGGAAGCGATTATCCAACATCGAATCTATATTTTGGAGAGGTCCAATACATCAGGCAGGTGTTAGATAGGCAGTTTAATGATTACCGTGAATGGCTAACTAAAATGGTAATTGTTAGAGTAATTGTTAGCCTTTGGGTCAATATTTATCTATGCCAGATTGCCAGTAACTTTGAAATTATGGTCAAAATCTTCATATTTTAGCTCATGAGAAGTAATTTTGAACTTCTAATCGAGCTCATTCGAGCCCAAATGCGAGCTAATAAACGAGCTTATCGGTCTCGAGCTCATAAACGAGCAACTTAAACTTTAAAATTATAAAAAAAATTGATATAAATTGATAAACGAGTATCGAGCTCGAGCTCGAACAAATTACATATACTCGATCCCGAGTTCGAGCATGGTTAAAAATTTATTTACGAGCTCGAGTAAAGCTCGAGCAAACTGAAAAAATAGCGAGTCAGGCTCGATTAACCAAAAACTCGACTCGGCTCGGATCGTTAACACCCCTAACTTACGCCCGTTCAAGAAAAATCTTGTTGCCAAAGAGATGTGAATCTAGGCTGCCATTTGGCATAAATTCATAAACAATCAAGAATTGACTTTGATCATGACACCAACCAATGAGTTGCACCAAGTTTCGGTGCCTTAAGTTGCTATTGATCTTCACTTCAGTTATGTACTCTTTTTTACCCTGTTTAGAGCCTTGTGAAATTTTCTTGACGGCAACCGTTATCCCTTCATGTGACAAATAGCCCTTGTAGACACAACCCAACCCTCCCTCGCCCAACTTTTGGTCATTAGAGAAGTTGTTATTAGCTACATGCGACGATCCAAACGGTAGAAATTCTTTGCCGGCTCTCTTTCATGATCCTCATTTATAAGATGTCCCTCGTTGACTTTTTTTGAAAATGTATTTGGTATCTTTTGTTTGTCTTATGAGGTACACAGACATGCTGCGGCTATGCCATATACAACTACAACACAATAGATCACTGTTAAGCCATGAATTTGTTTTGTTTTGTTTGCCTTATTTTCTTCCCTCTTTACAATAAACAATACTGAATTGAATTCCCAATATTGAAGGAGGTGCATCTCGGTATTGTACCAGTAGCAGCCGATATTCGGATTGTTACACTATTCGGGGAAGAAAACTTTCGGAGGTCAACATTAATAGGTAATGCTGGTGTTTTTTAGAGAAGTATTTTTGGATGACATAGCGCCAAGACACACTGAAATGATTTTGTTAGTAGCATTATACAAGACCCAAACAATCTAATAGGATCTCCGCTATTCTATGCATACTAGCATTCCATCAGTGTAATTCACAGAAACTAATCGAGTGCTTGTTGAATACCACATGTTCAAAAGGATGGATCCATTCTGGTTGTCAAAAGAGTCAAATAATCAATGAAAAAACCCTTGGTTCCGAGGCGAATCATAGTAACGTTTTGGTTGCAAAATGCCGGTACAAAAATCCCACAGAGGGAGGAATATTTGAAACCAATCTGGTGGCAAGAAAGAAAACGAGCCCATGACCATAGATTGATTGAGCTAGGGTTATTAGATGATAAAAGTAAAGTGAGTACTAAAATCAGATAGCCTTCCCAGATTTGCTTTCCATAATCGGGACTGCATACTGAGTTATTGGACAGTCCAACACGCACTTAATGGTAATTGATTCGGTTAAAAAAATATGGTACCATTAGAAACTAGTGTTGGCGTCACCTAACTTACTATGTGATTATGTTGCATTAGCCTCAAAATTGGCGAATTAAATTTATACTGTTTCATATAAAGCAGGAAAAATATGGAAGAGGAAAAATATGGAAGAGCAGAAAAAAAACAAGGTGGAAGCAATTTGATCTCTAATATTATGTGTATGAATGGCACCTGAAAACATCGTTCACTAACGCAAAATAATCAAAATATTGTTCCGAATTAGGCAACCTTGACTTCATATTATCAAGATACGAAGACTTATACGATACTACATCTTTAGTGGCTTCGAGCAAGAAAGATAAAATGTTCTCCACAATATAAAAACAATGAAAAAGACACTGTGTTTTCGAGGAAGCTCGCTAATTACTTAAATTATATTTGTTTATACGTAAGCATGTAGAATGCTGTACCATAAACTAATTGATTATATAAAAAAGAGGAGACAATTCCCTTAGTTTTGCAGTAATGTTGAATGATTCTGTTGGACAATTACGACAACAAACCCGAAGTTCGATCGCGGAATGCTAGATCGCGAGTTGTATCGAGCACAAGTAGCAAACACGAGAGACTACACAGAACGATAAGAATATGCACACGCTATACGCTCAAACACCCCTTTATTAAAAACCTAATAAACCTTACAATTTGAGGAAGAAAAACGAATAACTAGCATCCCTCATCTCTATTTATAAAGATGAGATGGTAGAAACATATCCTAAATAGAATAGAAAACATCCTTGCCTTGCAAGACAAGTTTAACTAATCCTAGTTATAGTCTATTCCTAATCTAAATTATAATGTACACTTGACCCTCTAAATTATGTTTAAGTTTACTACTAATTTTCCTACAATTTCCACCTTAGGAGTAACACTTAAACATAACCGATACTCAGCACCTTTTCCTCGTGCTGGAACCTCGAATCGGGGAACACCTTGTCAACCAGGCATTGTACTTCAGTAAGTTCCCTAGATTAGTTTCCATAGACTCCTTCATTTTCTTCTTTTCAGCAAGCAGTGATAAACGTTAGCCTTCTCCGATACGCAACAGCTTCAACCAGTAATGCTGGAACCTCGGACTGGGGACCACCTTCGTCAAGGCACAAGTAGCAATACCCGCTACTAACCTTAGCTCAAATCCTGACTCTGCAAAGAGTCCCTTTAGCCATGTATCCTCCTTCAATTTTCCAGTAAGCGTCATATACTCATGACCCCTTACTCTTCTTTTCTTCATCATGATTCCCTAACAGACCACCCTCTAACGACAACGTAGAGTGTCCACCCAACAATATCTGAATCGACATCCCGTTGGAAAACCTGAATCGTGTCACCCTCAGAGTATTACCACTTTGAGTCCTGAACATCTCCATACCAAGTATAACTTCCTTTGCTTCAACCACCAAACCTTTGGTAACCCAGATCTTAGCCTTGCTTTCGCAAGTAAACGCCATATAATCTATATAGAGGAATAGATATATGAACATACCAGGTGCATACTTCCAGTAATATATGTTATTGTCGCACTGCTTTGCCTGAAACCATCACTTAGCATACACATACTAGATCGAGTATCCATATCTTCTTTCATTACATATATCCACTTGGAAATTACCTCATAAGCAACTGCATCCCTGAAAGTCAATGACTCATGTGCATATTCTTTTATCACTCCAGCAACTCCTAAAGCAGCCATATTACTATCACCTCTATACCTTTCGGCAGCATTACCCTCTGCACCCTCTTGGCCAGGTACTCCGATTTTCATAATGAATGCTCCTACATTTGTACCATGGTGTACCTGCTTGTTTACCAAGCAGTCCGTGTTTGTCTTTTCTTCAAGTTGCTTGTCTTCCAACTGTCTTTGAGCAACTACAGCATCGTCGTTACTAACTCGAAAATCCTCAGTTGCGCGATTCCCTTGAGCTCCCTGCAGTTCCACCTCAAACCAAACACGTTTTTCATCTTGTACTCCATGGAATCCTGTTTCAAAACCAGGACCAAGTTGTTTGAACCCAACTTGTTTAGAACCAAATTGCTTTAATCCAACTTGTTTTGAACCCCCATGATTTTGTATAATATTCCCATCGAGCTTTTTGATGTATACCTAGTATTCATACTTGCCATTCTTCTTTAATCTTGCTACAAACCTTGTCAAGTTGCTTTTTAACCAACTTTATCAACAAGTCTCACAAGCCGTGTGCTAAATTCGCTTTCTTGTAATAATTGATCTACTAACCTTTAGAAAAAGCCTAAAGCTTTGATCTTTCCACCTCAATTCTACAACCTTGATATACCTTGTACTCCAAGTAATCACTTTTCTTGAATCACAAGACAAAGCTAAACCTTACTTGTCTTCCAAGAACCACCAAGACTTGAATACCAAGAAATCATTTAAAGTAAATATTTTATCGATTAAACCCTAACAAACCTGAAACTTGAAACCCAAGTAACAAACTAGTCGACAAAATCCTTGATGATTGAAGAACCCTAACAGAAAAACCTTGAACAAATAAATCAAAGAAAACCCTTTGATGAAACCCTTGCTCAAATCGATCAAACTTCACCACCAAGTAACCTTCTTTAACCCAAAACCTTGAAGTTGAAACTTCTTGCAAAACCTTGTCATATTTGAAGCTCAAAACTGAAACTTCAAGAACCTTGTGACAAAAGAAAAGATTTCCTATAACCCTATAAGAATCGATCCACCTCCTTGCTAGAAAACTTCAAGAACCTTGTTGCCCAAGTAATCTTAACTTGTAAACCTAGAAACCTTGAACCTTGTAATCTACACAACGATAGCCAAATATTAACCGAAAAACAACAAAGAACACAACCACCATACCAGAAACTTTGACAACTTATATCTCCCTCCTGGAAGATCCTATGCAAGATCCCTCCAGTGAGATCCTAGATCTATGTGTCTTCAACCTAAGGTTCAATTTTCATGGAAATCCAGCGGTTAACGAACCCGCAACGCCAATTCTCCCACGGCTGCGTAGTAACCTACGAACCAAACCCGGTTCACTCGTTTCTCTTGTTTCGGCTCTCTTCACATTGTGTGATTTGTTCTTCTCAAACCTGGGTCTGATACCAATTGTTGGACAATTACGACAACAAACCCGAAGTTCGATCGAGGAACACTAGATCGCGAGTTGTATCGAGCACAAGTAGCAAACACGAGAGACTACAAAGAATGATAAGAATATGCACACTCTATACTCTCAAACACCCCTTTATTATAAACCTAATAAACCTTACAATCTGAGGAAGAAGAATGAATAACTAGCACCCCCCCTCATCTCTATTTATAAAGATGAGGGGGTAGAAACCGATCCTAAATAGAATAGGAAACATCCTTGCCTTGCAAGGCAAGTTTAACTAATCATAGTTATAGTCTATTACTAATTTAAATTACAATGTACACTTAACCCCCTAAACTATGTTTAAGTTTACGACTAATTTTCCTACAATTTTCTTAACCAACCTGGGCCCATAACCCATAGGTCCCAGGATTGAAACCTGGCTCTAATACTAATTGTTGGAAGAAATCCAACAAACTGGTTTCTAGAACGGAACCATGAAATCAAGAACTACTCCAACAAGACCTCGACAAAGGGTTATGATCCCTTAATGCCGAGTGGCACCAACACACACATGATATTTACACTCAAACGTTTATTAAACGAGAGCAAGAAAATAAGGTACAAATAAATCTCACCCCCTCATCTCTATTTATAGAGAATGATGGGGGAGAAACCTAATCCTTGTTAAACAAGGAATCTACAATTGAGGAGGTTAGGAAATTTCCTAATACATGACTAACCTCCTTAAGTTTGAGCTAAACTACAACTAACCCCCTAAACTTATATCCTAACTATTACACACTAATATTCTAACAGATTCAAATATTCAATAGTTGAAGCAAATTTCTTTCAAGTTTGAACATGTAACTGAAGCTGTGAAAGAGTTGATTTGTTACCGAATTTGGACTAATCAGTAATGCTAAATGATGCAATATTAGTTCGGTTACAACACGGTTATATATTTTTATAAAAGGGTTTGCTTAACAAGTGCTTTTTGTGCATATGAAATACTTAAGCCTGTTTGTCTTTTAAACTATCACATTCTTTAAAGGATAAGACTCCATGTAAAGTGGAGTTTCACATGATCACAAGACATGGTGAGTCCAATGTACGACTAATGGCGATCCAAAAGAGCTGTCCAATGAATATGAGGAGCTCTATCCGTTCTAATGTGTCTGAAAAATAATATAAAAAAGGATGAGGATTACAATCGGTTATAGAAAAAAAGTAAAACAAGCTAATTCATTTGTCGTGGTCTAATTTTATTGCACTTCACCTGGTAACTGCAAATTTATAGAACAAGGCCTCGCATAAAGGCATCTACTATGATAATATTTCTAAATATTTATAATTGCATTATGACATTAATTTATAAACTTTTTGTTTTATAGACTTATCTCCATTATGTATACACCTTTTCAAGTTTTATAAATATCTCACATAATTCAAGTGCATTAAATGATAAAAATGTCTAATATCATAAACCTCTTCATGTCACACAAGCTTGATATAGATGTTCGCGATGATTTATAAATTTTTAAACCTCTTAATAATTTTATAAACCTTTTTATAAACTATTGGAAAAAAACCAACAAACCTTGAAAGCTAGCGTGAAATATAGACTCAAAGAAAACACACACGTGACCCCAAACATTACATTGTATTAATTAACGAATGAGTAAGGAAGAATGTACAGACAAGCATCCACCATCATCTCTATTTATAAAGATGAGGGGGTATGATAAGTGTAAAATACACATATCCATTTATACCTAAAATAACCCAAATAAACCCAAAACAGACCAAAAATGGCAAAAATATGCTTGTATTTGTGTTTTGTGTGTGCAGGTATGGATAAGTCAAAAATCACAAGAAAACAGTCAAAAACAAGCAAGCACGGACACGAGAATCAGAAGAGCAAAGTCAAAGCCCCAGTCAAAGCCCAATCCAAAGCCCACTTTCTTCTCATAACAATCCACAAGGGCCAGTTTCGCAATTATCAAAAGTCATTTTATAATCAAGAAAAGAAGAAAAAGAACACAAGGGCCA